>JAOBAT010002795.1:0-10860 GCA_026413305.1 Hydrozoanthus tunicans
TGACCCAGAAACAATTATTGATTTGGTCTGTAAGTTTCTCGGCAGTGTTTTTCGCATTACCAGCTTTGTTGATGTTGTTGCTGTATCCTTACATTATTTTCAAGTTAGTAAAAGAGAAAATCCCCAGAAACTCAAGAAATCAAGTTCAAGCTAAAAGAAGAAGACAGAAAAATATCCGTTTGACAAAAATGTTTTTAACTATAGTTGTCACGTTTTTAACTACTTTTGGTTTCTATGAAGTTGTACGCACAATGCTAACTTACTCTTACTTTTCTGGTTCTTGTACTTTGAAAAAGTTTTATTTTGCTCTTTACCCTATGGTCAATATTCAGTTAACTATAAATCCTGTGATATATTTCACTTTCTCTCCAGCTTATCGACGAAGTATCAAACAAATCTTTCGTAACTGTTGTAACTAATTTATCACCACATCTAATCAGTCGAAAGACTCGAACGAATATAGCTACCACCCATAGGATAGTGTAGTATGGAGCCTGGATGTAGCGCCGAGTTGACCTGGTGCATTCATAGAAGTTGTTTACGTAATCAGTTTGTTATCAAGCAAGTAACAGAGAATTACCTTCGGGTTTTGTTATGCAATAATTTTAGACAATTTTTTATACTCAGGTCAACTACTACTACTACTACTAGTACTGCTGTTACAACTACAAATCTATCGTTCTGTTTTTGTAGGCTTTTGCTGTTTGTATCCATTTAACAGTACTTGTTTTCTTCTTAAAAGTGTTTCCAACAAAGGCAGTGGAAAAGTTACAATATTAATAATTGCGACTAATCAAACGTTAATGCGAATGGGGTGTCCTAAGTACTTTGTTTTTACGAAAGTTCGCCAATATCAAATTAACTTTGACTTTAAGATCTGAAATAATTGTGTTCCTTAAATGGTTTTAGGCTAGCAATATATGAAACACTAGATTAAATACTCCACTTAGTAATTCAAAGGTACTAGAATTGAAGAAACTTGAATAGCCTTTGACTAGATACCTAATTAACGTAAATTGTGGTTTTTTTTTTGTTAAAGCAATATAGCATATATATATTTACTCAGCACTTTGTTATGTTCCATGTTGTTTCATGAAAAATACAAAATTTACTAAGCGCTTGGCTAAATTCCATGTTGATTTACATATTGTAACTAAAATGTAGCAAAGTAACGTTTGGCCATTGTTAAGATTTTGCTCTTAAGCAAAATATCAAGTACTTTAGCCTTTTCTTGGTAATTAGTTGTTAGTAAAGTAAAAGTTTTTCAAAATCCAATTAGAGTTTTCTCTGTAATATTGACAAGGTAGTAAGTGACAGCTTCCAGAAATTATCAAAATATATATTGATACTTCAATTTCTATTTGAATGGCCGGGTCAAACAATACACGTTTTCTAAAATCAGAACCAAGATTTTTAATGCTAGCTTGTGTGATCTTAAACAAATTCCGTATATGAAAGCTGTACCGGAGGGACATAGAGCGCAAAATTACTTCGATTTGATTGGTTGTCAACAGGCCATTTTTCTTAAATCAAGACAAAATTACTCGGCGTATATTTGGCGCTGGTATACTTCGGAAGCTTTCCGAAGATTTCCGAAAATTATTCATTTTACTCGGCCCCATACCTATACGAATTAACTAGGGCCCAGTTTCAAAAGAGCCCATTAGTTTGAGTCACCTGGTCTGTTATATTGAAGGCTTCATAACCACTTTTGTTGGTAACTGCTTTGAAAAGCGACAAAGAAAAGAGCCCATTTAAAATCTAACTTTACAAAAGAAAATCTTTTAAAATCAATCCTTCCTTACCGTGCAGTGCAGCAGTTAACCCTATCCAGACCTGGTAGTGATGGGAGGGGGGGCGCTGATTTCAGTTAAATAGTATGCTGTTGCCAAGGTAACCACTTTTGTTTTTTTTTCGTTTTTTGGCTTTTCGAACCTTTGGCATATACTTTCACAAATAATAGAACCAAAAGGAACCTTAATTGTTAGCCCTGAAGTCAGTTTGTTTATATACTATGTTAAAGAAATAAATCGATAACTGTTTAACTGATGACGTCATAGGTGTTGCCCAATAATGTCATTAATCAAAATTTGAAAATGTGAGGATCAAGGTTTTTAGAATTCTTTAAAAAGGAAACATTCTTATCCATCATGTACATCTTCTGTCAAAACTGTGGAAAGTATTTTCTTATTGACTCTATTCATGTCACAATTGATTAACGGCGAAAAAGAGCACAAGAAACAACGTCTTTTACAGACTTGAACCACTTACACAAACATTCAATTTTATATTCAGATATTCTTAATAAAAACAATGATAATTATAGATGAAGAAGAAATTATTGATTCATTAGTTAAAAGCTCAGAAAAATATTCTGAGTCAGATGCTCTACCCACTGAGCTACAGAGACTCACATTGGGAACCGAGTCACTGGTTAAGTCCTTGTCTATTCTCGCTTGACGTACGTCTCGCAAACTGCCTGCTCGATATGCATATCCAATAGTACGTCGATTCCCGTGAGTGACTCAGACTTTTTTCTAAGCTTTCAACTTGTGAATCAATAATTTCTTCTTCAACTATATATCCAAGATTCACTCTACCATTAAAATGATAATTATAATAAGTGCTGAATTTGAAAAATTTGGTTTAGATTTTTTTTTCTTGTTACAGATATGCATGTCTTCTGTTTAATTGCATGAACATTTCATCACTCGTAAATGAAACTATTGCTCGCCTCCTTAAAATACGAACCGCATACCGTTAGAGTAATTCTTTATGCAAGGTTTGATCTTTGTTAAGAAGTTTTTTGGAAAACTATTAGTAAACGCACATCATTTTTTAACTACTGCGTTCATTGAAAACATGAATACATACGTAGTATCCAGTGTTGTAATCTGAAAATAAATATATTAAGATTATTTGCAGTTTGGTTTAAGAACAAATTGCTTCCTTAGAAAAAATGAGATCTGGTTTTAAGCTGTATTTTTTTGAATTTGCTTTTCAAACAAAGTTTTAAAAAGCCTTAAAAGTACAGTCTGTTTTAATATAAAGATACTTTCCGGATAATTTTATGAAATTGTCTAAGGCCTAGGTGTTCACAATCAGGCGATAGAAAAATAACTTTTATACACCTCCTGCAAGTTCATTTGCCAAATGCTGTCATGATAGCAAGTTCTCAAAAACTTGGCACTTGGTTTGACAGTCCTTAAAGCTTCTGGGCCAGAGATAGAATTTCTTTTTTACTATTGGCAAGGATTTCATTATTGCAGCATACTTTAAATGAAATAACTATACATTAACGAAATCTGACTCTATGGAACAAAGGATTGTAGAATACAAACATTGCCTCGTGCACATTCTTCTTGCAACTTGTACTTGCACGACACATGAGCCCCAGTTACTGAAGATAATGGTTCCAAATTACCTTCAGCCTTGGTTTTAGTTTCTAACAGACACAGCCAGTTTTTAGTGTCCTTAGTGTCTTTTCAGCTGGAGACAACTGGTCACTTCCTAGAAAATAACTTCCTGGGCCCGGTTGCACGAAGCAAGGATAAGCTATCCGCCGGATAAGTGCTTTCTGTTTTAAGCAGTAAAACTATAATTAAAGTTATTTGACACCATTTAAAACATTACCTTAGGAGTCTCCCATTCACTTAGCAACCAGAGATAGAGAAATCAACAAAGACTGAAACAATCTTTGATTTATTAGTCACGACAACTAGTTTTTATCCAGCGGATAGCTTATCCAGGTTTCGTACAACCAGGCCCTGATTTTTGAACAACAGTGACCTTTTCACTTGCAAAAACATGACATACAATTCTGTGAAAGTTCCTGAAATGTTTTGAGCTGGATTCGTCTTTCTGTTTTTAGTTTAGTCCCATTAGTTTCTTGGAACTCCCTGTTTCCTTGTAGACCAAGTACATCAGCTTTCTTCGATAATGCTGTCTAGCCAATTATCTTAACGAACCACTCAAACCTTATTTGCACACCAAGTAAATATTTTTCAGCAAAGCGAAGACGAATATTAACCTCCGTGGGAGTTTTCGAGCATTTTTTCTCAAAGCCGATCGACTCTCATTTCTGAGTGTTCCTTTTCTTTAATTGCTTATAGAGTTCACCTTCTGGGTCCTTAAAAACCATCCTATCCCGTCCATTTTCCTTATGTAATTTGAATCAAGAAAGTCTGAGACAAAAATCAACTTTGCGACAACGTATCTTATTAAATAACACTTGTTAACCGATAGCGAGGTCTTTATTGGAAAATATCAGACCGAGGGCTTGACGTACGGACCGAGCGTAGCTAGCGAGGTTCGTAATACAAGACCGAGGGCTGAGATTTCCCAGTAAAGACCGAGCAAATGAGGTTAATAAGTTATTTATTATAATGCTTTTTCGTAGAAATTGTTTTTAATAAAGAAGAAATATAATACAACGGAAGTTGTTTTTCAACATCCGGTCTCGCGCTGTCAAAAACATCGAGTCGAGGCCGTACTCAAAATGACCACGTTCGTCTTAACGAACACATGAACAACACAACTCTGTTCGTTAAGAAATTTGTTGGGAAAAAAAGCAGGACTTTAGCAACTTCCAAACAGCACAAATTTTCCACATCAAAGTTTATTTAATATAACGTTCAGAAACAGCAAGTTTTTCAAAGTCAAGGCAAATTTCTAGTTTTTTCAATCACTAACATGAGGGTTCTCTCGGCGCTGACAGTGTCGTACTGCCAGGAAAAACGGCGAGTCCGGCTGATTCATTTCTTGTGGTCTGTGGCTCTTGAAAATCTTGTAGTAAAATATGGGACACCTATCTGTGTTTGTGGCGTAAATTTTTGGTGAAAAAGCTCGTTGGTGGCCATTTTCTGTGCCTTTGCGTGTTTTGGTTCCTCGCTCGCTTGTCCCAACTAGCATTTCGCCGCCATCTTGAACCGCAGTGTCTCTCTGCAAAGTCACGTCTCCCCAGCACAGCTTGCGGCTTTCATCTCGGGCTCTGAACCCAAAATGCAAGAAGATGAACCACCACATGGTTTTTTGGAGAGAAACAGGGCTTGTTGCACCAAATTTTCCCAACTCGAAGAGCTTCTCTTCTTCTTGTTCAGCCAAAGCTCGAGTTGCGTTTGGCCGGTTACCTTTGCCTTGAACATCAAGATCTCTTGGCTTCAATAACTTTGCGAGTAAAAGAAAATTCTTCATCTTTAAGAATGTTGAATTTTGTTTCGTTGTCAGTAAGAAACCTATGGATGCTTCGCAGGAATCCTGTCAAAGTTCCCAGCTCGTATTCATCGCCATTTAGCTTTCTGACATCTTTTAAAATTTTGCCAACAATTGATCGAGGCCTTTCGCGGGTAAGTGTAGTATCTTTGTTTATTTCAGCGAGGAAACGGTAGAAAATGTTCATGTCACTGGATGTTTTTTTACTGTGTTTTCACTTTTTTGTTGTTGTACAAAACTGACTAACTCGTCTTGACTGTTAGATAAACATTGACCCTTAGTTTTCTTGACAAGCTTTTGTTTCAAAAATGTTTTCTTGTTCTGCTTTTGGTGCTTCTAGTTCGTCAGGATAATAAAACTCGCTCTCCGAATGTTCACCGTTGCTCATATTCTTATAGAAATCTAGCACATAAATTTTCAAAAACTGTCTACTGTTTACTTTGTTTAAAAAACGTCCGGAGAGAAAGAAGTTTGTAATGCCCGCGGTCGTTACAAGAAAATCCAGCTCTGTCAGCAGCCAATCACAGCGCACGTACTATCGTAGCCATATAATAAAAACAATTATAAAGTCGAACGATCCACAACTTACTCGCGTTTCAACTCTATTAAATTTAGTCGACTTAAACTATCTAATTTTGGCCTAACATTTAGTCACCTTTTCTACTTATTTTGCTAAGCGTTACCAAGTGCAGGTGAAAACACAGGGGCATGGTAGTGATAGAACAAGGCCTTAGCTGCGTCCAGTCCAGGGCAAAATATGTCTGATACTGCCATGTTGACTATAAAATAGTCTGTGGCTGATCGAAGCGTCTTGGCTTTATAAACAGCCGAGATAATTATGCCATTTCCAATGAAGGATACGATACTGAGTACAACAGTCAAATATAGTATGTAGTTGTCGAAGATAGCCCGGTTTGTCAAACACAAGCTTCCCCTTTTTATTTGTTTCTGAGTTCAAGTTTGTCATCTCTTTTTGTTAAATCGGTTATTTCTCCAACTGAGTGTTGATCTATGACGAAGAATCCTGTTGATCTTAAGACCTAATTGAAAATAACCAAGAGAACATTAAGCAAGTTGCATGAATAGTTGGTAAGTTTGAAAATCTACTTCCTGTTACATTTACAAATATAATGAGAGATTTATTTGCACAATGATCAATAAGAACATCAGAAAAAAATTGGTCTTTGAACTGGAAACTAGCTTAAGAGCAATAATTTAAGGAACTGTTTAGATACATAGGTATGAATTATTTTCCTTGATCGACAACTCATTCGGACCGTTATTCATGTCGGAGCAAATGCTAGACAATAATTCCCTTTTGCTTTTTTCCTTTTGTCCGCCATGTTGTTTGAGTCGTTGAAACATTTTTCTTCGTCACGACCACCCTTTCGGCACTAAAAATCATGGGCCCACTTTTGGTGCCTAAACCTTGGCCACCAAGAGCTCTTATTTCTCTCTCTGCGATACAATTAGTTTTTGGCTGTTTCGAAAAGTAAACATATAAACAACGAGAGGCTACAGGTATAGCCTTCACTCACGGCCCGTCTTATAGAGAAAACAGTCGAAATTCATTCAAAAACCGTTCAAAAACACCTTCGCTTCTCCTTCAAAGCGGAGACCTCGTGGGCGCTGCAATCTGGGTCACGTGAGTCCAAAAGCTACCGACCGCGCATGACTGCAAAAAAGTCATACAAATAAACGCAGCCAAATTTACTAATCGCTCGCCTGACGGCCGCGAGTAATAGACAAAATCAAAATGGTGGATCCAGAAGAGAGGACAAACTAGAACAATTGGAGCAGCACACATGACAGCATAAAAAGTGTTGGCGTTCCAAAAAATAATGAAGCAGACACCGACCAACTAGTAATGTAATTCTGCAAGAAATAACTAAATTCAGATCTAATGAACGAAGAGATAAGCCCTCGCATGGGGTTAAGCCCGAAACACCAAAGACCAATCATTAGAGACCTTAAGCACAAGCTGTCCGTATTTCGACGGAGGCCAACCGAAAATCAAATATCAGTAGTTGACGCGTACCTGCACACGTCATGCGGTTCCTCGTCATCGTCACGGAAATAAGAAGCTTATTGGCTTCCACAACAACCACATGCCGTGTGCAAGTACGCGTCATTTTCCGGTTGACACAATAGAAAGGTGTAGTACAATTTGTGTCGACAAATAAATAGTGTTAGAATACAGTAAATTAGTATTACAAAGTTTTATTTCTAGATCTCTGCACCTAACTTTAAGATAAGTTCTCTATGCTCTGAACAAATGCAGTCTTTTCTAAACCTTAGAACTTTCTATTTTTTTTGTAAATCACTCAATCTCCTTTAAAGTAAAAACTCCCATGTAACACTTTTTAATTAAAGGCCTTGAAAATAGAGATATGAAATTTCATCATACACCAACCAATGAAATGCCACGAGTTTCTGACATGTCAATTTTCATGGGTCATGAGAAGTGTACAAAGCCATAAAGATAAAGTTTCATGGGTCATGAAAATTAAAAATAAAGATTTTATTGGCCAAAAAAATTGATCAAATTACTTATTGTTTCATGGGTCAAGAAAAGTCTACAAAAATGTGAAAACATGTTTTGATGACTCACGAAAAGAAGAACAAGTGGGAGGGGAGGGGGGGGGGTCTCCTAATTCTGCCAGTTTTGTTTCAATGGCATAACACTTTGTAGACAGTAAGTCAATCATTTCTTGATGATCAATCAATAATTCAATTAACAGCCGCATCCACTACAGATGAAGAAAGTGTTAGACTGCACAAGGACCTCCAATCACCCCGGTCTGCAGCATTTGTAACCCATTTGCCTGTTTGGAGGCGCCGGTAGCAAGCATATCTCTCCTACAGACATACTTGAATCACAGCTTTGGTCTGCCAACAGACCTTGAACTAAACTCCAGCTCACATACAACAAGTCCTTGGGGAATCGCCCGTCTTCCATTCGGTGCACGTGGGTTTGTCACCTAAGTCTGCGCTGTCTGAGGAGGGTGAACACTTAGGGAATCTCGGCTCTTTCAAGTACTTAATGGTTGGAGACCTTATCCTCAATGAGATGGAAAGGAAGCGACGAAGAGATCTCATATGGAAGATGTACAAGCTCTTCTCCTGACCAGCGTTAGGTTGTCCGAGTCTCGCTGCCGTACAGTATAGTGCTCACGATGCAGGCGCGATAGACAGCAGCTTTAGTATGGATTTTTAGTTTCTTGTTCTCCCAAACTCGAGTGAAAATATTTTTCTTGTTCATTGCAGCCTTTTTTATCTATTTTTTAGTTAATTTTGATTATAATTTTAATTAATTTTAAGTTACATCTTTACCAATTCTCTTTCCAAGCTCCACATCGAGACAGTTGGTATCGGAGATGGTAGAGCCGAGATAAGTAAACAGTGGCACGGCTTCAAAGGTGACACATGATTTCGTCTTCTTTAGGCTGATGGTAAGTCTGAAGGCCACCCACGCATCCGATGGAGAACCGGTTGAGAAGAATCAGGTTTTTTTTGCCCTGTGAGCAACAAGGACAGCGTCGTCAGCGAAGAGAAGGTCGCGCAGAGTTGCTTTTCGAGTTTAGATCTTTGCTCGAAGATGTGCAGGGTTGAACACAATGTTTCATCCAGTTGTTCTTAGCACAATTCTTACATTCGTCTTTTGCATAGCGTCTGACATCACAGAAAGCTTTCAGAGAGCTAGGTGAGGGGTTACGTTGGTAGTCTGCAGAGCATTTCTTTATGCTTCGATAAGAGGCTGGGGAGTCATGATCTTAGCGTTATACCAGTCTTGGCTTTTAGGTTCTTTCTTGCCTAAGACTTTGATGCTGCAGCATTGCTGTTGTCTCTGATGTGGCACAAGTGATCCACTGTATCACGCTCCTGGCAGTCTCAAAGTTTCAAGCTCAGAATGTCATTGAATGGAGAGACGTTTTCAGTGATGGCGGTAGTGGTAATATTGATGCAAATTTTTGCAGGTTGCTTAGCACGATGGAGTTTCTTTTGGCGCATCTGGATCTTCGTGCAAACAAGGGAGTGGTCAGTGTCGCAGTCACCACTGTGGTATGCTCTTGTGATACGGATGTTGCTAAGATGCTCCCGTCTTGAGATGATGAGGTCAAGGTGGTACAAGCTTTTAGATCTTGGGTACATCCACGAGACCCTATGACGCAGCTTCACGCCAAAGAATGTGTTTGTAATGCAGAGATGATGGTAAGTGCACAGCTCAAGCAGACGTTGACCATTTTCGTTGCATTTGCCAACGCCAAAATGACCGAGGCAGCTGGACCTAGAGCCTTGTTCGTTACCCAATCTGGCGTTGAAATCACAGAGAAGGATCAGCGCTTCATTTTTACATTCCGTAATCCGCACTCCGCGTATAGGCCAGTTCGACATTTCAGAAACACATGTTGAAACTCCGAACTGGCTTATTCCATCGACCCTCGACATTTCCTGAACTCATTTCCTTTCTGGGCTTGTAAATGTTTGTTAGGTAAAACGATCCGCACTTAAAGCTATTTCTTGCTTCTAATTTGGATTCATTTCGAGTGATCGCCGCCTGTCTTCGAGTGTTTTTACTTTGTCAACGGCATGCTCATAATTTAATTTGTAACTGATATAATGAAAATGGAACGCCTATTAATACTTTTTGCAGCAAACTGCATGTTCCTTAAATATAGAGGCAACCGTGCACTTTAGAATCCAATTAGTTTTCATTCTGCATCATGCAGTGTCTGACTATTTACATTGAACCAGCTGTTTTAGTGTATGAGAGGAGTTTTTTCTATTTTCAAGAAACGAAAAGACATTAGTTATCTGTCTGATCTGACAATGGATGTAAGTATACAGGATCTTGCCAAATTGACACAACCATTGTTATTTTAGTCAATGACATGATCTCATTAGAATTTTTGTAAAACTATTCGGTTTTTGCTGTCATAACGAGCTATATTTGGCATCATGAATTTAGAAGAAAAGGTGAAAGATAAAGCAAAAAGATTAATAAATTAATAAATGACTGTTTTTAAGCTTTAGCCAAACCTTTCGGTTACAAAAAGTCATCATTCAACGAAGGTCTTACGACCGAATTCTATAAGTATTTCTGGATACTGTTTGGAAAAAATAAGGAGCGTCTATTTAAATTTTTTTTATATTCACGGATAACTCTCAAGACCTCGAACAATCTTTAAATTAATTGAAAAGAACGAGAATAATAGACGACATATACCGAACTTGATCACCCATACTACTAATGAATACGTACTGACGAAAAAGTTGCATCTAAATCCAAAGTTAACGTTAATCCATCATAATATAATCAGCGAGCAATGTATGCTAAAGACAGATCCACTTTTTCGATTGCTATGAGAACTGAAGAAGATATAACGTACGTGTTGGTTTAAGTTTTACAAACAATACAACATACAGGTTTAATGGTAGTTATCGACTTTGAATTGAACAATTAGTCAACTGGAAGTCTATTTCTTAAACTCTACACTGTTTTGGATTTGCCCATCATTGATAAAAGTGATAAAAACATTTTACTGTGAAGTCTGCAGCTGTTTAAGCCTATCGCACATTTGTGCGATAGCATGCAATTTTCGTCGCATGCAATCGAAATTGTTGTCGCACATTCACCGCACACGTTTG
>JAOBAT010002806.1:0-10860 GCA_026413305.1 Hydrozoanthus tunicans
GCTCAAACAAGCAGAACGGTTGAATCGAATAGTTTGCCTTCAAGGTCATAAAAGTATACGTTACATACAAATGAAAAATAATTAAATGGGAAAACTGTTCTAGAATTGCCAGTCTGGATAATTGTTCTCTTTCTTTGTTTACCAAAAAGCACTTTTTAAAAGTGCAATAAAAAACTTGTTAAGTGTGAATTGATTTTGCTACGCAATAATTAAACTATTATACGCTTATTCATCTTAACAATTTTAACTGATTATTATCAATGCATTTATCACCTTAATCAGTGAGAACCGCAAACCAAAACTAATTTTCAGCTAACATTAGTAAACACAAACAGTTTCCATGGATTATTTCTATCTACGTTTTACATAAAATTGATTTACAATATTATATTTAATTTAAACTAAAAGGTTGAGCAATTCCATCCGTGTACCTCAGTGCATTGATGTGGGAAAATATACTCTAAATAAAGACTTCCAACTTAATTTCTAGGCAGTCCTTATTCATTTTACAAAGTTATTCACCAGAAACTTCTTTTACAGTATTTTTGAACTTGAGAATAATTTTACAATATAAAATTATTTAATTTTAAATGATTCTACACTTTATAGAAATGTGCTTTCGACCATTTAAGTTACAAAACGAGTAGTTAATCATCTTGACAATCGATCGGTGACAACATTTGTTCTAAAACTAAGAATCATCGTTGCAGAAATTTGCAAAAAGGTTTTCAACTACTTTGGTTGGCAAGCTCTTTGCCATCAATTTCTTTTCAGGCATTTTTTCATCTTTAATTTGATATAATTTGCTACAAGTTTTCAACTAAGTACTATGGTTGGCAAGTTCCGTTTGCCATTAATTCCTTTTCAAACATTTCTTCAACTTTAACTTGATATAATTTGTTATAGGTTTTCCACTACTTTGGTTGACAAGTTCTTTGCCATCAATTCCTTTTCAAACATTTCTTCATCTTTAATTTGATATAATTTGTTATAACTAAAACAACAACCATAAGCGGCAAAAATGTCACTAACACCGAAGATGATAATCAGACAATTCATTCTATTAAATTATTTTCAAGGTGACATTTAATAACCAGTGGTTAGCAACTAGTCGATATAACACCTTAAAACATAATACCGGCCTTATATTATGTATATAAGCACCAGGTCGTAGCGGGCTGTCTGCTATAACTTCATTAGCTACCTGTTAGGCGAAGTTAAGAACACTCGTACTCAAGGTAAGTAGTTTCTTTATGCATTTAGCTTATCAGATTTTTTTGAAAAAAGACCAACTTTTTCCCCCAACTTATTAGTCTGTCTGAAAAATACTTTGGTTAGAAAATCAAAACACTTTCAATATGTTAATTCCTTTGGCGTTATATGTATTTATCTTTTCGCTGTGTTCACGTCTACCTATAGTTTGTTTCTTTCAGGGTTTTCAAACTTTTTTTTAAAAAAAGTTTTTAAAGAATTTGTTTTCAACACCATGCAAAGTTTAAGCTTTTTTAGGGCTTTAATTTAATCGAGGGCAGACTGAACCGAATATTTTCTATCTAAAAAAACCGTATTCCTCTGTCCTCCCGAAGTAAATACAAATATTTTTTCCCTTTAAATTTCCTCCTTTAGAATTCCGCATGTTTCAGGCAAATTTTCAATATTCCTCAGTTTTCGACCCCGATATTTAATATTCAATGTTCCGCTTCTACCCCAGAGTTTTGTAAGTTAAACTCTCTTTATTCGTCTAGGGTTAACCGCCAGAGCTATGAAGCAAGTTCTTCCTTTGGTTGTGACCGCGGTTTTGGTAATCTTTTCAGCCCTGGCAGAAGGCGGCAGGCCCCGTAACGCCTTTTATTACTTCCGGTTCTTCCCGAGTGCAGAATGTACAAACGGATACAGTCCAGGGGGAGGCGTTCCAATCGTTAAACCTATCCAAGCACCGGTGGCCAGAGCTCAGAAGATTTCAATTGCCTTCCTTGCTGGTAAGATCGAGAAGAACTAATACAGGAAATGATAGCTTACTTTGGAGAGAAAAAAAGAACACACACACACACAGCTAACCGCTTGACACTCTCACAAACAGATTTTGCCTGCATTTGTATGCTTTTCACTCCTATAATACTCGCCGCAAAAAAGTTTTTTTGTAGTTCGCAGTAAAGCTAACTTTTCTGGCCATGTGGTACATGACTGGAATAACTTTGAGACCGACATTAAAGAAACCATTTTTCTTTCGCTTTTTCAAAACTAGAGTCTAGTAAATTGTGAAGATTTCTAGACCTCGTAGTTTTAAGGTTTGTTTGATGATGTTTGGCTTAAACTCATCCAAAGGTTACATGGATAGGCAGCAAATCCTTAAAAAATGCAAAGTTTCCCATAACAAAAGGACGTCATCATCTGAAAGAATAATATCTTAACTTCTCGAGAACCATACGTATACAGATTTATACAAATTTTATTCAACGCTCATCCCCCTCGAGGGATGGAGGGGGGGGGGGTACTCCAATATATACTTACTATATACGGATTTGGCACCTGCCATATTTTGCACAACGTTGTCTTAAACAGGGTTGACCCCATTTCACCTGATGAACTGATGAGCTTGAGCAGAAAAACAGATACACTAAACTAGTGGCGAATGTCTTGCTTCATGTTTTGTCTGTTGTTATTATTATTGTCTGTTCTTCATGATTCCTGTCATTAAAATAAAGTTACAAATAAAATAACGCTGCATGACTTATATAGAGTACACATTTTAGCCTCTTTCTTGACAAAATATTGTTTGATTACTACATTTCCTGTCAGCTCAACACAAACAAAAAATCAGCAATTCTCTCATCCGAATAAGAACTGATAAATTTTTTTATGTACATCTTAGTATCGAAAAAGAATTATAAAAATATTTCAATCTAGTAAGAAAGAGCTGAACAAAAAATATTTCGTTTTCAGGAAAACTTTCTCCAGCTTCTGCTCTCGGAAAAGAACTCGTTAATGGTGCCGAAAAATTTTATGACCTTTACAAAAATATTGCTCCAAAACTGGTATCTGGTCTTGGAATATTCTCGGCTTCCATGGGTGTTCTTGGTTCGTTAACGAAACCTGATCTGTTGAAAGCCGTCAACAAAGCTTTCGAAAAGCTCACCGATGACATCAATGATCGGATGAACAAGTTGCAAGGTTATGTGGACGGTCGAGTCATTCAACAGGAGACTCGGAGAATTAACAACCAGCTCCAGAGCCTTAAACGTCATTGGACGAACTGTGTCGAGCAAAGCAGCCGCAGAAACTCCATCTCATGTCAGCGTTCAGCCGTAGGTGACATACACGCAGACCTGCCTCACTTCATGATCTTAGACGAGTACTTTAACGGGGACAAGAAAGGCAAGCCGCTTGAGTATTACGATGTTCATCGCCTCGAGGCAACGTTGGTTCCGTTCAGAAGCTTTGCATCCTACCATATATTCTCCCTGCAAATGTTGGTAAGTCATTCTCAATGTGATTTTCCTTCTTTCGCTCTTTTTTTACTATCACGGATTTTATTAAGTTAACAGTTAGTCAAAAAAAGATTTAAAATTTGGATTAGATGATCTAGTGCTATCAATGATGCGACCTCAATGGATCTCGAGAGATTATCTTCTGTGTTTTTAACGTTTTCTCCTTTATAAAAGTAATGACAAAATAGTTAAGAAAAATGTTATTGTGTTAAGATGCTTTCTGAAGAGTCATTCATGACGAAATTGTTTTATGTAATATGTGAACAGAATAGCTTATTTGTTCAGAATACAACACATGATATACAGTAGTCAGTAAAAAGAAACGCAAGCAGAATACGAGAAGTCTCGTGGGAAACCTTATCGAAGAATTTGAAAAACTTCCCTAAAATATTCATGAAATTTTGACGAAATTTCATTAAAATTGCTTTAAGAACAAAAAACGAAACAAAACGAAGTTCTCTTGCCTTTCTTTACACCACTTCTTAATACAAGAGAATTGTTACAAAAAATCAAAATCTAGCGGTTATGAGTTTCTTTGTTTCTGTTGCTCAATGAGTTAATACGAGAATTTGAACCTCGGCTTAGTGTAAAATTTGAGTTTTGAAAGGTGATAGATTTGGAAAAAACTATCTTTTTGTAGCACGGATCCTTGTTTGATCTAAGTTCTACATGCAAGACAATTCGAAGACCCGTAAATACAATTTAATTATTTTTTTCTACAAACTAAACATTTCTATCAGGTAACTTAATAGTTCAGAACACAACAGATAGTATTTTTATAATTTTCCTACCAAACAAGCATTTTGCTAATGAGCAAAAATGTATATAGCAGGTTAGAAACCTCAACGAAAGTTTGTGATGCGGGAATCTTCGCTATATTCCAAGATTTGAATTTTGAAAGGTGTTAGATTTTGAAAGAGCTTTCACTATTGCAGCACGGACACTTGTTTGATCTAAGTTCTACAAGACAATTCGAAGACCCTAGTGGAAACCATTTAGTAATTTTTCTACAAACTACAATTTTCTACTTGGCAACTAACTGATTTAGTCTTTTTTTAATTTAGGTGAACGAGTTGGGCGATTTTCGAGATCGAGACAGCATATTCTACAGAAAGAAGTACTTGAGGCAGATTGCCGAGCATGGGAAGACATACTACGACTATGCTCACTGGGCTTACAACATGATCTTCAAGAGATTGGTATGTTTTTATGTGATGGGTTTTTTTCTTCTTTAGTTTATATAAACGTTTTAGCAAGTTTTTGACTCCTAAGTGCAACGTAGATAGATAAAGAATTATTGCCATTATTATCGTTCCAGTGGCTGCTTTGTTTGGTAAAACTGGTTAAGGTAAAAAGGGACGATTTTTCATGTTCACCGAACATGCTGAAACGTATTTTAGAAATTGTGAACGGAAACATGGGAAAGTAGAAAAGAATGTTTAAAACTTGGGTTTTTTGGATGTTAGCTTCCTCCTTATGCTCATCGTTTGAATAGCTGATTTCCACCTAGAACTTTGTTTGGTAAGCCTTTGAACAGCGAATAAACTTAACCAAAGGTTGAGATACGACCTTTGTACTTCACAGAGCATATTTTCAACATCGTAATACTCATTATACCAATACCAACACTCACTGATCTCCAAATCTCCAAAAGCATTGTAAACCCTAAACGGAAAACTAGAGAAATAGAACAGTCGGTAGGGTCGATTTTTATCAAAAATAGACAAAGGCATGAAGGGTATAAAGCAGCGTATACTGTATGTACATGCATGTCATTTGGAGCTCGGTTAGATTTTCCAAAGGCGCAATGTGTATAAAGATGAACATAACCAATTTTTCCTTTGTAGATCACAGACAACAACGGATACACAAACATAAAGCTCAATCGTAGGACGGACCACAAAGAAGGATGGTGGACGGGTGTCTTTACTCACTCAAGACAGACAGTATGGCCTAGATGCAGCAGGGACACCCAGTCGCCTATCAACAACTGTCATATTTTGATGTTCGTTCGAGCAGATGGCAAAAGACCAAATGGTTGGAAACGAATTATTGTCTATAACGTAAGGAATAAACAAGGTCTTTCCAATTTGAACATATTTTTTTATTCTTTATACTTTGTTCTTACTGTTACTTTAACTTGCTTGTGCAGCATTAACCCATGTTTAATTGCATTGATAATCAAGCTATATTTTGTGCTCAAAAGCAAAGGCTAGTCAGTGCCATTTGTTTGTAATCGTAAAATCTTAGTAAAATCAGGCTGAAGGGGCCTAAATGTTTTTCTTATTGTATTTATCATTAGAACACATTGAGCACTCCTCTGTAGTTAAGAGAAAGATTAAGGATGAAGTTAACCTCAAAAAGTCTCTAAATTGGTAGCGGGCTTCAAAAGAGGTGTACCGAAGGTTTAGGATTCTGTAACGCAGAGCTGAGTTGCTGTATCAGTCTAACTAGTTACCATATACCAACACAACTTCTTTTTAAACTTTTATTCTTCTATGGTCAAGATCCGTTTCTTCTCGAACTTTCTAGATCACCGTAATTTATAACTTTGATAATAACTCTTTAGGCCAGGCCAAGATACCAAGTCGATATAGCCCTTGATCAAGTTGGACGTAGGATTGCTCCACACGAATGTCCCAAAATTTGGAAAATAATGAAACGTGACCTGCCGAACTTCTGGAAACCTGAGTTGCTGGATGTTGCTGATTCTTGGAAGGAGGCCGCTGAGACAGCCGAAAAACAGTTGAAGGGATTGTAAGCAGTTTCAAGTTCCAGGGATAGCTTCGCATTTCTGATTTTGGTAATCGTTTGAAACTAGAGGGTTCCTGAGGCCTTAAGTAACTTATATCAAAAGAGATGTATTCATTCAAGTCAATAAAAACGGTGATGGTGATATGTACCACGAGTGCTTTCTTGGCTAAAAATAAATAAAATTAGTTGTTACGCAATCTTTTTGATACCTAATTGATCTTATTCCCTTACATTTGTTCAAAAACCAATTTTCTCTTAAAAATTGATTGTTATTTGTTCTGGGGTTTGCAACCGGCCAGGACCGGTTGTTAAAAGGCCAATTAGCACTAACCAGAGGTTAAAAGTCCCTATCAAGCTTATTTTTTTAAGTTCCAGATGAAGAGTAGAACCCTTTAATAATAGTAATAATTTTTGAAAATAAAATCTTTTCTCGCCGTTCCTGTTACATTTTTTAGATTTGATGCGTGCAGTGATGAGTAACTAAACTTTTCGATAATGTTGTTTCTATGCTACGGTTGCCATCGAAACATTAAAGGTCCCTCGAGACTACACTTAGTTGGTTATGGACTTCTGAAAAAAGAGTACCTCCTCAAGCCTTCGTGTAACGTTTTTACTTCAT
This sequence comes from Hydrozoanthus tunicans, assembly GCA_026413305.1. Taxonomy (NCBI): domain Eukaryota; kingdom Metazoa; phylum Cnidaria; class Anthozoa; order Zoantharia; family Hydrozoanthidae; genus Hydrozoanthus; species Hydrozoanthus tunicans. Next base: position 6,862 of record JAOBAT010002806.1, read on the forward strand.
GCGTTTTAGGGTTTAACAAATCTATAAGCATGATTGGTTTGTTTACTATTTTCGATTTTATGCTTTGCTTAGTGTTATTTAATTACTTATCACTAAAAACAAATAAAAAAATGTTTGAGAAGGAATTAAAAGACAAAAGTTTTTCAACCAAAGTAATTGAAAACCAATCGGCAAATTTTTTCAGCGAAAGTTAATAACTGAATCTTATAAAAACTACGAAACATATTTAGAAGAAAATCCAAAGGTAAAAAGCAGAAACACTTGGTCCAAAGCGATTGCTTAAAATCGTAGAAATATTTAAAACAATTTACTATTGTCAAAATTTTCTCGAGCTCAAAAATCCTATAAAAGAAGTTCCTCATGAATAACTTCGAACAAAAATGAACAAGGAGTGCCTACAAATTAAGTTAGAAGTCTTTATTCACAGTATGTCTTACCGCACCACAAGTGCACGGATGGAATTGCTCAACCTATTGGTTTAAATTGAATATAACACATTCACAAATTTTATGTAAAGCGCAGATATAACTGTTTGCGTTAACTAATGATATTTGAAACTAGTTTGGTTTTTTAATGAATATTTTTAAAGCATATGGGTTTGTTTATTTTTGCTTCAACAAAATAGGAGCTCCATACAATAAAGCAAATGAGTTATTTTAATTGAAATGCCAGCCCCTGAGACACGGCCTCCTCAAAAGTTTCTCGAGAAAAAACTCTCAGTTGCAAGTTCAAGTGTGGTTTACGGCAAAAACAAATCGCAAAGGAAGATTCTCAAGGAAAATAGCAAGAAATCCAAAATTTGACGTTTGTTCAAGGAACTATTATTTTCTTTGTCGGCGACTCTTAAAATGGAATGCCATTCGGTACAAGTCTCCTCTTTCTTTGTTTACCGAAGAAGCAATTGAAGTTCATTATGCAGCACAAAATACTAAATTTAATCCAAATGTTATACTATCTTTCTTCCCCTCAACAACAGCAACTTCAGTGTTCTTCGAATTACTTGAAGAAGAAAACCTAAACTTTCAAACTGTTCTTCCGAACACATACCCCTTTTTTTACACAACCATTTTTCTTTTGATTTAGTTGGTCAATGAAACTAATTAACAACCTTACGCGCAGCAAAAAATCAATAACACCGAAAAGTTGTACTTTTAATTAATTTTACGGTGATATTAAATAACGAGAGATTAACATATAGCTAATATAAGACTTTTAAACCTTAGTATAAGCACCAGGTTTCAGCCGGCTGACTGTTAATTAGAGCTACCGTTAGGCGAACTCTCATATTCCCTGTAGGTAGCTCCTTATGCATTTGGTATATCAGGTTTTTTTAAAAACTAATTTTTCTTACTTACTCAAAATGTATAATCAGTCTGTTTTTCAATTGCTTCGGTAAAATAATTTATAAACTTTCAGTACGTCCTAGATTACTGCGGTGTTTCTTCTTTCACTTTTTTTCTTTCTTTATCTTTATTATCTCAGTTCCTGGCTTGTAAATTAATGCACGACTGTTATTTTTTGCTTACGAGTTTAAGAAAATTCTATACCTTTTCAAGCTCGGCTTTTCAACTGAACGTTTTTGTGTGTATGTTTAACTGAACATTATATTTGTTAACGTTCCAAATCGGGATAGGCGGAAGACACGGCGTTGTTAACCACGAACCACACGGAAACCACGAACCAAATTACAAAGATGCGAGAAAAAAATAGTTTCGGTTCTTACTTCCAACGCGTTTCCTTCCTCTTTCTTTAAGAATGTTGGTGGGACCAGAATGTTTAAGACAGAAAATAGAAGCAATCGCGTGGCCAGTGTTTCACAAACACTGGCGGCATCTGTAAATCTGAAACAACTTTAGAGGGACATTGGATGACGAGCTCAAAGAGTAAATTCCGCCCCGCAGAAAGACGGAATTGTGTATAAGATCCCCTGCAGCGAATTTGAGTCTCTACTGGTTAGACAGGAAGGCCAGAAGTGTTCGCTGTCCCGAACTCAAACCTCAACAGTATCCGGTGGAACGTATCCTCAACATCAGCCATTACTCAGACTGGAAGAACATTGTTTGCGGAAAAGGAGGCACCTAAGATACTTGAGCCGCGTGGACGCGAGGTCCTAAAGCCCGTACGCATGCAACCGGCCAGTTTAACCGTTTGACCAAATATGCCAGAGAACCGTCGGGTACAAAAACTCCGACAAACGATGCATAAACAAAACCATCAAACCGTCTGAAGAGCAAAGAGGAATCTTCAAAGCCCTAAATCCCTAAACCCTAAAAATCAGTTAACGATTGTTTCAGTTTCCCTCCGAGAAATTAATCTGCTACTGTTGAAAATTTGAGACGCCTTCTAGTGATGATAACATCTCTAAGAAGTAAAAATTTTACGTTAAGCTGCACAAGTTTTACTGGTTTTTCCTTAAAATGGATGAATTCTTCAGTGTTATTTAGAATTTCCTCTAAGGAAATTTTTAGCCTAAATTGGTCTGGTCTTTTATTATGCTTCCTTCCACTTTTCTAGGGTTAGCTGCCAAAATTATGAAGAATTTTTTTCCTTTGGTTGTGGCGACTTTGGTCACCTGTTCAGCCCTGGTAGAAGGTAACGCCATGTTTTACTTCAGGCTGTTCCCGAGTGCAGAATGTTCAAACGGATACAGTCCGGGGGGAGGCGTTCCAATCGTTAAACCTATCAAAGCACCGGTGGCCAAAGCTCAGAAAAATGCGATTGCCTTTCTTGCTGGTAAGATTGAATAAAACACATTGTTTTTAGAACTGTTGTGGTTCGAATTATAAAAGAAATACATCGCCTCCATTTGACAAACGGTTCTTTTTTGTATCGTGCAAAAAACAAGAGGCTAAACGTAATCAGGCCACCTTAAGGTTCGTAAAAGTTCCAGAACGTAATCAGGTTGCCTTAATAATCGTCAAAGTTCCATTGCGGCTTCCTTGAGAAACTGGTCAGCTTCTTTAACACCATAAGTGATTCTCTATTCCGAAATAGTTAAACTACAGCATTCGTCAAAAGCTTTTCTTTATCAAGTTAGCTCAACAGAGATTGCGGCCTTGATACCAAATGGAAAAATTTCTCATAGTTTTTTTTATTAAAGTTTAAATGAATTTTTGCTAGGGGCTTTTCGTTTGCTGCTTAATTATAAGGAGTTTTTTATTTGATTTTTCATAAGACATTGTTAAGTTTGAAACATTTTGTCTAGGTAACCACACGGTTTCTCTCGTTCTGCTTGAAACGAACATGCGCATTATACAAAAAGTATCAAAATCGCACGAGCCTGAAAATTGTGTGCATTTTGAGTTCTTATGAAAAACCCACAAGGACAAATAGTTTTCAATTGAAAAAAAAAGAATTTGTGTAGTTGCTTTTTCATAAAACAAATAAAAAAAAACTAAAGAGCAAGCGTATGCTAGTTACGTTACCGAAAACACTATTTTTGATTAGTTCTTATCGAATTCAACTGTTGATTGTCTTTTATTAGCCAGTTAAGAGCAAGAATTATGTTTTGTTATAAGGGTTTATTTAGTTATTGGCGCCATTGTAAAACACGGGATCTACGAGTTATTGTAAGGGCTAGACCTTAACACAAGATGTGTCGCCTTTAGGAAAGATTTCTCCAGCTTCTGCTCTCGGAAAAGAACTCGTTAATGGTGCCGAAAAATTTCTTGGCCTTGCAACAAAAATTGCTCCAAAACTGGTATCTGGTCTTGGAATATTTTCGGCAGCCATGGGTGTTCTTGGTTCGCTATTAAAGCCTGATCTGTTCAAAGCCGTCAACATAGCTTTTGAAAAGCTCACCGATGACATCAATGATCGGATGAACAAGTTGCAAGGTTATGTGGACGGTCGAGTCATTCAACAGGAGACTCGGAGAATTAACAACCAGCTCCAGAGCCTTAAACGTCATTGGACGAACTGTGTCGAGCAAAGCAGCCGCAGAAACTCCATCTCATGTCAGCGTTCAGCCGTAGGTGACATACACGCAGACCTGCCTCA
>JAOBAT010002817.1:0-10859 GCA_026413305.1 Hydrozoanthus tunicans
TCTATCTATCTATCTATCTATCTATCTATCTATCTATCTAAAAATGCCGAATTTTTTTCATCATATATATAATGAGCATTTTAGACAATGAGCGATTGCTCAAGAAATCAGTAGTCTGTACAAATATTGGTATTCCAATACTTACTACTGTTGGTCCAAAGTATACATAACCAGGTGCTCTTTCAAAGCATTTGGGCCAAGCCCCTTTTGTTTCTTTGTTTAGCTCACAAAGAGCTGAAACACTGTTAAAGTTGATCGATTGGCACTCTCTGTTTAAATTGCAGGCACGTAAACACTTGAACTGGTCGGTAGTATGCACCACTTTGAATTGATGGCCTTGAAGGTAGTACCCTGAAAAAAATCGAGCATCGCAATATAAGACAGACAAATAACTCAAATAGTTCTGGGCTTCTCCTGAGAAGTAAACGTTTATTGAGAAAAAAAATCCAGAAACGTTTGTTCAGCCAAAACAAGTAAGCAAAATATTGATGCACCAATACTGTGTTCATTCTTACTTAAACATGCGCCCGTCGTACTGTATACACGCTTTTGGACCAGGAACTGGTCCCCAAACGCTGCTAATCTTGCTAAGCTCAAAGGCCCGTCAGTTCATCAGATAGCGATAAAACTTCTCACAACCACCTTAAGGGATATTCCCCTCGATTGACGGAGTTAGATTTTTGATTCCTAGAATTTGAAAGAATTTACGAGCAATTTTAGATTGCATAGTACACATTGGTATTCACAATAAATATTCAAAATAAAGATATGCATAGCCGAAGCCGTCGGCCCGTCAGTTCGCATCAGATCGCCATTAATGTTTGCACTGTGGTAATAAGCAGAACCTCTACTGAATGCAGTTCCTGATTGTACCGTACAACACAAATCTTTACTTATTATGCATATAGATGAAGTTTCTTTTGTGCTTTGGCGATCTGATATCGCAGTCTCTAAGTCTAATGCTCAAAGAACAGCTGAGAAACACGTCACGCTTCGTACGATGCGAATCGGTCAAAGTTTGAAACTGAGAAAGTCCTATTCTACGTCTTTATATTAATCGTTAAGCAATACAGTAATACCACCAGTTCCTGGTCCCGTTGTACGATCATACACAAAGAGGCTCAGGTTGGCCAGAATTTAAGAACAATTTAGGAACAAGCTGAGGCTCGGGCTCGAGAGTTGAATTTTTTAATACTTTACTCAGAGCCTCGATCTTTAACTTAACAACACAGAGCAAAAAAAGATGATTCACAGAGCTCTTTGGTCCTGAGATAATCACTCGAAGTCGTTTCAAGAAAATGACCCAGCGAACCAATGATAACTGATCCGCGAGTAACAGAAACTTACCTGCCAGCCATTTGATATTCTAATAAATCATATGTACTGCAACACCTTATAGACTTAGTTTTTAGTCGATGTAAAACACATCGAGGAAATTTAAAAAGAACAGTTTAGGCAAAAGTCTTCAAAAATTAGAAACAATGAACCTGGCCAAATTTACTGGTTCTTAAGTAAAAAGCCCCGAGAGCTATCAATGCTTTCTTTCCGCAAATATAAATGAACTCAAGGAAGGAGTTTGAAAAACATAATCATACTTAACAAACTTTCACCACCATTTTAAACTACCGCACTGTGTACATAACATCCACGCCGGTAGAAATGCCTTTTTTAACTTTTTGCTAATTCTTTTATCTCGTTGTAGTCCTAAATAAAACTGGTGTCGCAGACCTCGGGTAACAGATGATATTTTTGAACTAATAACTTTTGCAATTGTTAAGACAGTCAGTGACTTTTTTGTCGTAAAATTATTGCGTATGTAACGGTACGTTTTCAACTCGTTTGTAGTTGTTATGGGAAAAATGGTTTTGTTAATTTAAGGTTATCAAAAACCCCAAAGTCAAGTAAAGAGAAAATGACTCGAGGAGTTCAAACCAAATTTTCCCTAAATGTTTTTAACCAATGAAAGATCAAACAAACCTTTCTGTACAACAAACATCCTCTCCCTAAAGGTGTCATTATTCTGTTCGTGTTGGTCTTCGGCATTCACTCGTTCAAAGTTTGAATAAAATGAAGAAATGAGAAAAAAAATGACCAGCTTCATACCTATAACCATTTTTCTGTATCTTTTCTGTCCATTTTGTACAAGAATGGAAAAATTGAAACTATTGGAAATTGCTTGGCTGATGTTTAAAAAGCTTCTTTTCATGATAACTATGAAATATGATATACGCTTCCAGAATTAAATTTTGTTCTTTCAACAAAAAAGGAAATAGCAGCTGTGTTTGATTTTACAAACTGTTAATAATTCAAGAATTACTCCTTTATTTCTTACAACAATAAATTTTTTCCACTTCAAATGACGCAATGTTTTGATTGCAGTTCTCAAACATAGTATTGTTATATTTTTTTATTAAGTCAAAACTCAAAGCAATCTGCCATTCAAGTGTCGTGTACAGCTGTGAACTTACTGATGAAATTAAACTTTAACATATCAGTAGCACTCATGCATTGCTTTGAAAACTTCCCAACGGTTGAACAAATCAAGTCAATAATAATGACAACCAAGAGGGCTTAAAAGAGTTTTTATTTTTTGGTAATATAACATGAGATGAATCAAAGATACATAAATGCGATTTTTGCTCATAACACGAAAATGTCGCACGAGCATAAAACACCACTATTTGCATGAAGCTTTCAGTTTGATTACAGGCTTTTTTTATATAAGAACCAGTAAATTTTGCCGAGGCTCATTGTTCTTAATTTTTTGGTGATTTGAGCCTCAAATTGTTCTTAATTTTATCTTGTTTCTGTGTGAGGTTCAAATCGAAAATAAAAGACTAAGTTCAAGGTACTGCAACACATGTATTTGAAATTGGATTACTTGCCTATTTCCCTATGAAGACACAGTATGCTGTATGCAAGTTTATAACGATTGTAAGGAACAACCTTCAGGGTAGTGTATAATTTGACGCAACGATAATGATTCAAAGCAAAAAAAGTCACGAAACATTTTTTGTAAAGTTAAAAAAAAAAAGCTCAATCGAGCCCCAAGCCTCAGCTTGTTCTTAAATTTTGGCCAATCAGAGCGTAGTTGTCTTCATAAAGTTGTTCTTACAAAAAAGAAAGCGTGTAATTAAAAAACATATCGATCAGTTACGCTGGTCGCTTGCTTGCTTACTATTGCGGAATATACAATACTTTTTTTCTTTAACTTTTTAGATAGATTTGAAATAAAATGTCACAAGCATTTCCCCTTTTTAAGCAATATTTTATCTATACTAAGGGAAAAAACAGCAGCGTGTTTCTAAGCAATAATAGAAAATGCAATGACATAGGGAAAACGAGGAAAACGCGCGCAAGCACTAGTGTGACGTCATAACGTGATTTTTCCAAGAGCGCGCTGAAAATAGCCAAGGGGGCTGCTAAACCAAGTTGGCTATAAATCATCTCATATCCCACAATCGCGAATGGAGTAATTCTTATTAATTTTCTTAAGTTATACTTGAAAATGACATCTAAATGTTTGTCCACAACCAGGTTTCAGCTTTTCAACACTACACATTTACTTTATAGTCTCCAAATATGATCAATGCGGTACATGAGCTGAAAGTCGAAATTGAGTGAACCAATTAGAATGCTAGATTTAAAAAGCAGTTTCATAAAACGGAACTTCAGTCAATCAGAGCGCGCGCTATTTTTGACTTACTTTTTAACAATAACTTGACAATGTATCTTAAACTTGGCGCTGTAATACCAAGAACTTGTCATACTGTACGAAGAGTACCTGGAAAAAGCTAGTTCAACTTTCATGTTAACATGACCTATGAATTTCCTGAGAAGCCAATTCAAAAACCAACATTAATTATAAGCACCCCAACGCAAAAGTTGTTGGGCAAAAAAATCATCACAAACGGCGCCGTATTCCTTCCATTTTGAGAAACAAGTACGATTGTTTGCTCTGTTAGATCTCTTGGTTCTTCTTGGTCATTCTAAAAAGTTAAGGTTTTAAAATGCTTATTTTGCCTTGGCGTAACCAACTCTAAGCAACATTGTCATGTATTTTAACGTCTCCCTCCAGTTTCTGATATGAGTTCTCCAAAGTAGACGACTGGAGAGTTTGGTAGTGCTTCTCATCTGTACAGAACGCATGTGCAGAATGAGTTTCGTTCCGAGAAAACACATTACCGGTCGCAAAAACTTCACTTGAATTTTGTCTGTTAGTTGTATTACGGGTTTTTGATCGCGTTCCAACATCGCGGGATCCTACGTCTGGGGTTGTTACACTTACTTCTTCGTACTGTAGATCAGAATCGTTGTTGGTAGTACCGGCTTTGTATTGTCTGTGTTCAAGGTTATTTAAGCTAACGCTTTCGTACACCTGGTCTGAAACATCTTTTGCTTTCCTTCTTGGACGTTGAGAAAGTACAACAACCATCACGGACAAAATTAGGATCACAAAACAAAGTGGAAGCAGCACTGCAAGTTTCCAAATGTCTTTTGAATTCGTAGCAATCGATCCTATGTAAGCAATCGACACCAGATTAACAATACACGAATGATTTCAAGCGGTAAGGGTAAAACAACAGACAACACAAAGTAAGTACAGGGAAAGATAGAAAGTAAACTCACAAGCCGACAAGCAGACAAAAAAAACCGACAAATAGCCAGTTGAACAGTAAAATAAGGATATGATTCACCACTAACCGATACTAGATTATTATACGACCTTTAATATCGATTGTCATTCAGCATTCCGAGAACGTTTACATTTAGCCTTACCTCCTGGATATCTGGCATTATTTTTGTATGTAGTGAAACAAGTAAACTGAAGTGAAACTTCTATTTTACAATTACCTATCTAGGATCTGATAAAATCGTCAAACAAGCGCCAAGGAATTTGTTTAGCCATTGAATATTAACAATTTTATGTGTTACTCCAACGTTATATTTTCTTGATATGATTTACCTTGGAAAAACGAAAATCTTGGATTTGGAATTCTTATCAGCGTCACGTTGTGTGTAACTGTGCCTTCTCCGTTGCTAACAGTGCATGTGTATGTCCCAAAATCCTCTTCTGTCCTGGGAAAAACAGTTAGCAAATTATGTTGGCTGAAAGTGGTATCTTTCTTGGTAACATGACCATCCTTTGTCCAGAGTACTTCATCGGTTGAAAACCTGTTGCATAGCAACCCAAAGACACCTGGTGCCCAGTCCACGAAGCTACTGTCGTGTCAGATATGTTTGAAATTACTGGCGGTTCTAAAAGAAAAACTGGAAACAATCAGAATTCAACAATACAATATGTCTACGAACAATGAAGCTTGTTTACTAAATACAGCATTACTGATACATTGTTGCAAGGTTTCGTTTTCGTCTCTGACGCGTAGTTTTGTCTATAATAAAGATTGACCAAGTTGTGGTTGTCGTACACCTGATCCGAAACGTCTGAATTACTATTTTGATGATTAATGGAAAAGCAGAAAAAATTAATTAAATCACAACCACAGTTAGAGTCAGCCATACATTCGAAGGTACTTAGTTTAGTTTGAATTTGGTTATTTTGATCTCGAAGCTATAAAGACTCTAAGAAACCAATTTACATCAGTTCGGTAGACCTGTAAAGCACGCGAATAGACTCAACACGGTATGGATAGAGTACAGACGGCACAAGGTTTATACAGGGGTAAAAAATTAACAACTGTGCTGTTGAGCAACAAATAAACAAACAAAAAAAAGCAGACAGCAAGAAAATTAAGCAGACGTTAAGCAGATCATTCTTCACAATTTAACCATAACCTATAAAACGGTTCTACGACTTCAAAGATAAATTCTACATACCGAGACCTAGATAACATTGATTTACCCACTTAACTAGTTTCACCACCAGGTTAGCTAGTTTGTGAATTGTCTTTTAGACAGTTCTGTTTCGTGTGTAACTGCACAATTTGTTTTCTTCATATAATTTTCTTTCGAAAAACAAGAATTTTGGCCATGGATTGGGAGCTACTAAAAGACCTTGTCTATACTAACTCTATATAAAATTTCATCTACCTAGCTTGCTGCTACCAAAGGACATTTTACAAACCCAGCTTCCAATAACTCACTAAATTAACCCTCGCTAGGCTAATCGGTTTCCGGAATGTCTAATGAACTACTCAACTCCTACTTGTAACTGCAATTAATTAATACATCATCTTCTTGACTCTCGTTTACCTTCAGAAACAGAAACTTTTGGATTCGGAATTCTTATCAACGTCACGTTGTGTGTAACTGTGCCTTCACCGTTGCTAACAGTACATGTGTATGTCCCAAAATCTTTTTTAGTCCATGGAACCACAAATAGTATATTGTGTTGGCTGAAGGTGGTGTTTTTCCTGGTAACATGACCATCTTTTGTCCAGGAGTACTTCATCGGTTGAAACCCTGTTGCATAGCAACCCAAGGACACCTGATGCCCAGTCCACGAAGCTACGGTCGTGTCTGACATGCTTGAAATTGCTGGCGGTTCTAGAAACAAATTAAGAAAAGAGGTCAAACAATCAGGAAGCAAAATGGAACCTAAAGCCCATGAAAACACTAATACTCATCAGATTTAAATTGAGTAACTCATTCTCCTTTAAGCTAAACAACTTAACGTAAGCTAAGCATCTAAACAAGTAGCTTAAAGTAAGTTTCGCACAAAGACTTCTTAATAAGATTCTCAAGGACAAGCAAACCTCTCTTGAACAACGAATAAAAGCCATAGCGTATAGGAAGTTCGGCCAAAAAGCTAAAAGTCAGTAGTTGTAATTAAAAGGGCTATACTTCGGCCTTATATTTAAAAAGGCTGTACTTCGACCATATACTGTTAAGAAATTGACATACTTAATCATAGTTGAGCTTCGAGATTTTGGAAACATAATATCATACGAATCGTGCAGATCTTTTGCAATGAAAAAAGTTTCTTTCTTTTTTTTCTTCTTTTCTTTCTAAAACCATTTCTTTCTGAAATTCTCTCTTTCTATTCATTTATTTATTCATTTAACATTATAACCTAGTGCAAGTTAATTTCTAATGTTTGGCTGTCGGCACAGATCATGGCATTGAAAAGTCAATTTTGAAGAGGGAAGAAAACCAGGAGAAACACCCTCAAAGAAATAAATGAACCGGAAGACGAAATCCATTTTCTATTTCGTTGCATAGCCTATTCTGACATAAGAAACACATTTTTCAGTTTCAGTTTCAGTTTGATAGTGCCACATAGTAGACTAATGCAGGCACGGGTGATCAGCGGGCATCAAATTCTAATAAGTGACCTAAAACGGTCTACAGACTTTGATTCGACGGCCATTGATGACAAGTTATTCCATGCTGGAATTGTTCTTACGAAAAAAGGATATTTATATGCGTTAACTGATGATTGCAATTCCTATAGTTGTATATATGATGATGGCGCTGAATCTATAATATTGTACAATGTCTTCAGGAAACGGAATGTCTACTAAGTTATTTTTGATCTTAAAGGAAAAAACTAAATCATTCAACTTTCATCGGTCTTCTAAGGATTCCCAATAAAGGTCGTTGATCATCTTTTTTACACTGCTTTTTCTCACATAGTTGTTGTGCGTAAATCTTGCCGCCCTGCGCTGTACTGATTCCAAAGTGTTGATATATATCCTTTTGATTGTGTGGGGACCAGGTGGTAGTACTGTACTCTAGTTGTGGCCTAACAAGACTTAAGTACACACGCTCCTTAATTTCACTCGAATATCGCAATAAATTTCTCTGCAGTATACCCAATTCTCTGTTGGCTTTTGAGCGGAGCTCGTTGCAGTAGCGTGACCACGATAGATTGCTAGTGATGTGAACTCCAAGGTATTTATGGAACGAGATTTGGGTGAGGTTACTTCCAACTATTGAAGAAGTGTTCAAACAGAGATGGCTGTTTCTTCAAGGTAATATCAAGAGTGTAGCACTTGGAAGGTTCGAATCGCATTTGCCAGCCATCAGCCCAGCGTGATAACGTTTCAAGATCTTTTTGTAATAGGGTGTGGTCTTCAAAAGAGTTTATTGGTCTGTAAATAACGCTGTCATCAGCAAAAAGCTTCGTTGGGGAGATCAAATTTGTTGGCAAATCGTTCACGTATATCAGAACATGAGGGGGCCGAGAACAAATAAACGGTTGTTTTTTGTCATTTCATTAAAAAGGGCAAACATTCCCACTAAGGACATATTGGACTTTTTTTTTTGCCCCAAAAGGCCTATTTTAGAGTACTGTGCATCTGTTTTCCACCATGCACTTCCAAACTACTTAAGCGAGGAACTTGAGCGAGTACAAAAACGGGTAACCAAAATTCTCGCTCCAAAATCATCATATGTTAAATGCATCGCCAACTTTGGTCTCGCAACCCTCAAGGAGAGACGAGCCAACTTTTGCTATCAGTTCTTTTCGTCCATAACAAGTAACCCAAACCATAAGCTTAACAGCCTTTTGCCACCAGTGAACAACTCAAACTACAAGCTCAGACGTTAGAGGAACTTTTTCTTACCCTGTTTTAAAATCGACAGGCACAGGAACTCTTTTGTTCCCGCAATGTGCGCTTCTTATTATAAATTATCATAAATTTTAGCTCATTTTCCAATGTTATAAATTTTATATTATATGTACATTCAATTACCGTGCAATTTAAATATGTATATTACGCAATTCAATTTACCAAATGCCAGGTAATATTTTTATTAAACTATCTATCTATCTATCAACTGTTCCCTGTGGCACACCAGATTGGACTTTGCACCAAGGTGAAGACGAGCCGTTCACCACTACTCTCTGAAGACGGCCGGTGAGGAATGAACGAAACCATTCGAGTAATTTACCCCTAACTCCGTAGTGATCCAATGTCTTCAAAAGTCTTTGTGCGGAACGCTATCGAAACCCTTAGAAAAATCTAAAAAGTTGATATCAGTTTGCCCATGGTGATCCAGCGTCCTAGCCCATTCGTGTATTGTGGTTGCGAGTTGGGTCTCGCACGATAATCCCTTGGGGAAGCCATGTTGATTTTCGTTTAGTACGGAGTAGCGTGAAAGATGTTTTGATACACTTGAGTATACAATATGCTCCAAGACCTTTGAGCAGATACACGTTAGGGAGACTGGCCGGTAATTTGCAGGAGAGTGTTTGGGACCTTTCTTATGAAGTGCAGAAACATTTGTGACTGCTGATAGATGTGGGCCAAAGTTTGTGCAACCTCGTAGGATGACTCCTTCAATACTCTTGCATGTATTCTGTCTGGACCAGTAGCTTTGTTTGGATTAAGCTTATCTAGTTGCGCCTTGACCCCAGGAATACTGATGTTGATATCTTGCATGGGAGGAACTGGGTCTGAACTAGGTGTGGGAATTTCTTCAAGTTTCTCACTAGTGAAAACACTGCTGAACTGTGACTGTAGGGCTCTTTCCTTGGATAGGTCAGAGCTGCAAATATTATTATTTGCGGAAGTTAATGTTGGAATACCACACTGTTTGCTTCTGAGTAACTTGAGATACGACCAGGCTCTTTTAACATTGGAGTTATCAAGAGATGAGTCAGCAAGCCCCCCAACGACCTCATTTACATATTTAGTATGATTCTCCCTTAGGATAGATGTTATTTCATTTTGTTTCTGCCGGTACTTGATCCAGTGTTGCACTTTACCAGTTTTCTTGGCTTCTTTTATAAATTCTATCTCGGCTCTTCATTTTACGCTTGACGAAGTGGCTTACCCAAGGAAGGTGTCTCTTTCCCTTAGACGTTTTGTGTGGTATGTTGTTTTCTACGCTTTTCTTTAGGACTCTTGAAAAAAACTCCCGATTTTCGTCTACGGATTTTGATTGTGGGGAGGAGGATAGATACTGAGTTCTTAAGTTGTTGAGATCTTCAAAATTTCCATTGTGAAACTGATAAATTTTCCTTGGGGGTTTTGTTTGATATTTAGGACATTGATCAACTTCGAATAAAACAGCGTCATGGTCACTGATACCAGGTACTACGTTAACAGCAGTGACAATGCTAGCAATGATGGAACTAAGTCCAACAAATTTCCTGACGACGGGCGAGTTGGTGAATTTACATGTTGACAAAGACCATATTTAAGCACTGTGTTTAATAAGGCATTATCAGCTCTGTTGGCATCAGTCGTCAGTTCGCCGGCTCTCCGACTAATATGACCGCAGTTGAAATCTCCACATATTATTACTTGAGGGAAGTGGCCGGGTTTACTGAAGAGTGAGCTAATGGAGTCGTCCAGACCTTCAAAAGGAGTCTCACCGGAACCTGGAGGGCGATAAAAGCTGCCAATAAATACTTTTCTTGTTTTTGCAAACTGTAGGGAAAACCATGTGACTTCACAACCAGGAACTATCAGTTAGTCTCTTCGATGGTAATCTGATAATTTCTACTGGCGATAAATACTCCACCACCGTGGGCCGATCTATCCTGACGTAAAACGTTGAATGAGGATAGGAAAACTAAATATGTTGGAATAGATGAGTCAAGCTTAGACTCGCAGCCAATAATTAAATCTGGGTTATGAAGATCATTTAGAGCGTGGAAATCGGCTTGTTTACTGCGACTTAATAATAATAATAATAATAATAATAATAATAGTTAATCTTTATTGAGGATGCCAACATCACAAAAAAGTGGTTTATAGAGGGGTCCTCTAAAGGTAATTACATATAAATATAATTACGTAAAAATATAAATATAAATACAATCGAGAAAAAATATGAAAATAAAACTACATTTATTTAGAAATTAACTAACACGCTTAAATTGGCTTAAGGTGGGCACATCTCTTAAGGAAAGGGGTAAGGCATTCCAAGCGTCCGCTGCAAAATTA
>JAOBAT010002828.1:0-10859 GCA_026413305.1 Hydrozoanthus tunicans
TTATGTTTCTAACTGTTGTTCGTGCTGTGTACTTAACATTTTAACCCTACTTAAAAGTACTAGGACGTATTTATATATAACGTATTTAATTAGTGTAATTCTGATTAAATGGCGCTCTCAATACAGCGTTTGGGAGGGTTTGGAAACTTTATGTGCTATAGGCCACTGGTGATCCGATCAGCCTATCGGTTTGCCTTGAATCAAAGATTTTTCTTTTTTTTTTTTTTTTTATCAACGGAGCCAAGCAGGTTTCCTTATTCGGAAGGAAAGCCAGGCAGGTTTCCTTGTATGGAAGACAGGTCTGTACGCGCTCGATCCAAAGAGGCCCACTTAGTTCCTACCCTGTTATTTTGTTACCGTTGAGTTTTAAAATTTGATAATGACGTAACGACTAAAACTTACTGACCGCGCTTCTGTCGCGGCTTTTACGGCATGGGGCAAACTTCATGAATATTTTGAATAAAAATGGCGGTTTCAACGATCAAGTGATTGCGGCGGTTCGCGGACAAAAAGAAAACTTCCAGCAACATTTTAAGGTTTGAAAGATTTTATTGATACTTTTGCTTCTACATTAAACTCGTAACCAATATGATATACTTTTATAATTTATAAACTATTTTAAGCTCGGCGAATTGAAACGTCACATCTCTCTCCTTGATAATGTAAACTCTATTGTGCAAATATTTATACTAAAACTGATTGCTGAGTTAGCAACGACAAGACTTTCAGGTCTGAGTAACAGAAAAATTAAGTTTAAAAAATTGTTGATTTTCGAAAAAGTAAACCTTAAGCTTTCATCCCTTTATACACAGAATACAAGAGGTCGTAAGCTAGACTTGTTCGACAGAAAGCTTTAAATTGCCTGGTGTAGAAATGATGGGAATCTGTGGTATAACTTCGAAGTTGGCGAAAGGTTACACTTTTCACTCATTAATCGTATAAAATAGGAGGGACTCTAATGACCACCTCTTAGCTCTAAGATTTAAAGAAAAACGTTTCTGTTTTGTTATTCCAAGGTGCATGGTTGTGAAAAGGTTTGTTATAATCATTACGTTTGTTAGATTCTGTCGTAACAAGCCCCAAATCCTGCAAACTCTTGCCAAAATGTGAGTTTCTTTAATTGTTTTCCCCTCGTTTTGGGGTGTTAGGTTCACAAGGCATTTTAAAAATAAACAAACCCCAGCCGCAACCTCTCGATAATGCGAACTATGTCAGCAAGATTGTGGAAATAATAAAACGAAACATTACAACAAAACGACAACAATCTTCATTACAGTAGTCGTTTGTAGCAGGTTCAGTGTCATGAGCTTTGACCACACATCTGCTTCAGCTTTCACCAGGTTTTCATGCGACTTCATCGTGTTGCATTAGATAGTTTTATTACTCACTTTCAATTTCACGGGGACTTTTTCTGAACTTGATGAACGAGTGCCTAGTAATGGCCGGCGTACATATGAGCCAGAGCTGTTGGCTAGCGAGGCGATTTGCTCATCTTGTTCCGCACGTGCGCGGCGAGCTCGAATCTCACTAAAATTTTGCCGCACACGTGCGGAACAATCTGAGCAATTTGTCTCGCGAACAAAGCGCTCATGGTCAGCTCTTTACCTCCAGTGTGCGCCGGCCTTTAAGCTCTTTGATTCATGCACCCGTGGTCACGTTTTGTAACAATCGTGTTGCCACTTCCTGCTTTATCTCAGGCACTTTTCTCTAGTGATGGCCCAACAGAATTTTGGATCACGTAGTTCCTTAACCCCTTCAGACTTTTTTTTATCTTGTTACGATGGCCGGCCAAGACGACTCCAACTACATCAAGGTCTTTGTCAGTTACATCGGTTAGCTGCTTCAGATTGACGTAACCAGCTTTGTTGAAATTGTTCTTGTACCGTCCCATGTTGATACTATCAAGCCATCCTGGTACTGTCTGGATTTCCTCATAGTTGATTTTTTTAATCCTGCAATTAAACACAAAAGTTGTTTTCTATGGTTGGTTACCAAAGGACTACAATTTTTATAGAGACACTTGAATGCAAAAATAAGGGCCGAATGAGACACATCATTTTAACTTGTCATCAAATTGATGAAGAATTACAGACTTGATTTAAGCGTCTTTGGAAGAGTTTATCTAGCAAGCGCAAAATCTAGAGATAATTTTCCTTTACAATCTCGGCCTATAAGATCAGACTTGTTTCCATGTACCCTATTTGACGTATTAAGCGTCTATGTTCGTGTAAGCGTCCCCCCCTTTCACACGTAAGTTATTGTAGAGGGATGTTTTGTACAGAAAAAAACTGCTGCAACAAACCTGTGCCAAACCATGAACAGTTTCGAGGTTTTGCAGTATATTCCTTTATAAAACACTTTTTCTCTGCATTCTAGATTTGAAAATATTCTAAAAATTATGGAAAACCAAAATAAAACTGTATAGATAGCTAAACAAGTTCGCATGCGATTGAAAAATGGCCGCAACTGTCACTCTCGGCCCGAGAAGCCTGGGTACAAGCAGCTGAACTACCTCGGAATCAACAGAGAACATTCCAGAAAACTGCGCGAGCAACCGATGAAAGTAGTTTTCTTCTGCAAAATCGTGAAAAAATCAAGAAAGTCAAAGCAAAAAACTTTTCAAGCTCGTCGTCACGGGGATAAAACTTCCCTTCTGATATGGTGCTTGAAGGTTGACTATTTGGCAGGTTGGGTTACATGGTGTTCTGAACAGCGATCATGATTCAGAAAGAGCAGTGCTTACATAAGTGTTTCAGAAAGAGTGAATGGTCCTGTGTTAACCATTTGTTTTTCGATTTTAGATAGCTACTGCTATGTTCCAGTGCTATATTTTGGAAAGATATTACGGTTGAAATTTGACCAAGCAGGCGCCAACATGCTGGAGTACTGCCTGGGGATCAATGGCGAACAAAAGCCTAACGCGTTCGTTGGTACTCTTCTGAAATTTAAACAACATCTTTACTAAATACATCAAAAGAACCTTGACTATTCTTTTCCCTAGCACGTTAGCCAAGGAGAAAACTGTGCAATTAAACAAAGTTTTTCACTCTCTGTGTTATTTTTGTACAATCCTACATCTTAAGTTGTGACAGTTTTCCATGACCCTTGTCGTAGTTCCATGGCTTTCCAGGCTTTGAAAACTAAATTCTAAAATTTCATTCATGATATTCCAGATTTTCAATGACCCGTGTGAGCCTGAAGCTTTTAAACCAATGTCAAGCAAAGTTGACGCAAATGAAAAATATAAGATCTTTCTTTCTCACCTGTTTGCTCTATCGTCTCGCAGTAGATCGGGAGAGCGAATTAATTCATCAAACCGCTGGACAATGTCCGTGAATTTGGGTCTTCTAGCTTTGTCCTCGATCCAACAGTCCAACATTGTGTGATGTATAACTTTGGGACAGTTCTTTGGAGAAAAACATGGTAGCATATCCATTTCAGCTCTAGAACGACACACACGTATTCAGACCTACTCGAGTGAATTTGTCTTATACTAGGTTTTTCAACACATTTCATATATAACTGTATTACGGTTGTTTTGAAGATTCTACATGCAGTCATAAGGAAGAAGTCTTTAAAAACTCTGCAGAAACCCCGCAACATCTTGATGGAAAGAAAATGTAATACCGAGAAAAAAGAAATTGTTCTAAAGATTATAACTCCATCATCTTGAAAGTCAACGTAATAACTCAACCTACAAATTAAAGAAAGCAGATCAGATCTACACGAAGGAGTAAAAACAGACTTTTAACGTTAACTTCCTACCCCTACATTGAAGCTGGATGCTGGAATCAAAATTAACAATGAAAGAGAGAAAAGTCCCTGGACTTGGAAAGAGAAAAGTACCTGGAATTGGAAAGAGAAAAGTTCCTGAACTTGGAAAGAGAAAAGTTCCTAAAAAGAAGGATAATTACCGCTGGTGAAGGAAGTCTGTAGCCAGTCTCTATCTGGCCCATGACCTAAGAATGAAAATTTTTTTCAACTATTAAATGATTAATTTAAACACTGCACCTGTTTAAATAACATTCGTCATAAAGAATTTCTTTATGACAGTCAGACCCGAGGCTAGAATTCAATCCAACGACCAAAAACAAGTGTCTCAAAACGCCTTGGCGAACTGTGATCATGAATCACAGAACGGATAAGATCTGGACTGGGAACCTTTATTTCGGAAAGTTACGAAATTTCGTTATCGGCAAGCAGACTAACAATAACCTAAGTTCTTTTATTAACTTGAGTTCGGATACAACCGAGTCAATGATATCTGACCCTTCACAACATATAGATACTAATTGATTGATTAATTGATTGAGATTATTGATTAATTGATAGGCTTGGTTGAATGGTGGGTTTACACTGCACAACGCACGATTACCTTTTGATAGCCGTGGTCTTACTTGTTGGTATCTGCTTTTTTATCATTTTTATTGCTGAATATCTAATGAAGCCTTTTAATGTTTGAAGTAAGCATTGCCTACCTTAAAATTTGACCAGTCCCAGTACGGCCTCTCGCCGAACGTCATGATTTCCCATAATAAGATCCCAAAGCTCCATACGTCACTGGCTGAGCTGAATGTGCGATATTTGATTGCCTCCAGAGCCGTCCATCGAACCGCTATCTTACCACCCTATTCACAAAGTTACAAAATACGCAATAAGATTAATCAACCAAGATTAAGCTGATTCTATATTGTGGTTATTGAATCTAAGACAAGTTCGGTAAAACCGAGTTTATAGAAGCACAAAGATAATTCTTGATTTGTAAATAGTTTTCTTTAGTTATGCACGAATGCCTTCAAGATCAAAAGGAATCTGTCACTCATCGGCCTATCATTAAACTCTCGTGGCCAGGGCCCTTCTTTTTCGCATTCGGCCGAGAGAAGCGTCGGTTCTACTTTACAAGAACTGGTTTTGTTAACCAGTACCAAACCAGTTTGTGTTGCGAAAAAAGTGAGGTAGCCACGCATTTCAGTGTTGGAAGAGATCATTTTTGGTAATTTTTCATCGATTGTTGTAAGTATTTTAAGTCCTCATGTGCATACATTTGAAACCTTTTAAATAAATTGGGAATCTCGAGGATTTTTTCCTCAATTTTCACGCCTTTCTCCGCAACGTGTCTATTCGTGCATAACGCTGACGATAATTTCTTTGTCGGTCGAGGCAGGCTGAAATATAGTAAACAATCTTAAAATAGTAATCTCAAATCCCCTTTCATGCTTTGGCTAAAAGCAACCTTTGAATCTAAACGTCAAACACCAGATGTAAGTAAGTGTTTTGAGTTTTTTTTTAAAATCTTAGATATGATCTTTCTGCAAACAATTGTAATGTGATGAAAGCTTACCTAATAAAAAGTTATGACCGTTTATTTAACGTGGCCGGATCAAAAATGGCTTTGAGGTAAAAACGTTCACTTTTTTACATAAAAGGTGATGTTGACATGTTCAGTAAATACCAGGAATAGGTAAAGTAAGCTTGTTTTTAAAATATTGTACATGGAAGCAAGAAAAACTGAATTAAAAAGTGAATGGATCAGATAAAATGAAATCCCTGGTAAGAAGTAATTTGATAAGCATGTTACCTGAGTCATGTACTCAGAATCTGGATTATTGCTTTCCAATTCCCGAGATAGTCCAAAATCTGCTACTTTGCAAGCCATATTATCTGCAACAAGTATGTTCCTAGCAGCCAAGTCCTGTTGTTGGATTAAAAGAGTTTCAATCTATATTTGCTTGATTATTGTTTTAGTAAGTTACATTGTGGCAGATCTGCTTTTTGGTCTTTAACTATGCTCCCCTAATGTAAAGCATTTGTTTGCTTAATAAGGGGACCACAACAGAAACACGAGACAATATGTAGTAAGTTTTTCTACTGTATGATCCAAATTTAAAATGTAACATATTTTTGCGGTTATTTTCAAGAAATTCCAGGAGAATTTTGTTTTATTACATGGTGGTGGGGTTGGCGCGGTGGTAAGACCTCTGCCTCCCAATCCTGAGTCCCCGAGCTGATCGAGAGTTGAAACTTGAGTGACTTTCTTTCCCGCTAAAGGGCACTTAGCTTGGGGGTCGGTGAATTGAGTACAAACATATATGGACCGCCTTAATGTAAATATACTTCCGGTCCGCTGGGGGTAAACTGACCACTGAAAAACGCATTTGAGCACAATTGCACCACTTTACTTTTTTTTACTTTAGTGTTAACCTCAAACAAGAAACAAAATTGAAATGTCATCTGGGCATTCACCTCTTTTCTATTTTCACTGCCAAGCAAAACAGAACTGTTTTACTTAGCAAACAAATTGTGCAAAATCGGGTTGAGGTGGATGGGGCCATCTACTTTTTCCAAAAGAAATATGCTAGTAAAAAACAGCATTGAACTTTAAAGAACTTGATGTTTCATTAACTATTGCCACATGCTTTAGTTTTAAGTAAAAGTTTGTGAAAGGAAATATATTCACCCTGTGGATAAAGTTCATCCCCGCAAGATACTCCATTCCCGCAGCAACTCCACGTGCCATTCCAATCAGCTGGATATGCGTCATTTGGCGGTTACTTGCCTGTTGATTGTAAATCAAAGAAGCCATTTTATAACAAAACAAAATAGATCCTATTATATTCATAAATGGCGGCGAGCTTAACATTGTTCTTTCTACATTCAAAAATGCCTCTTTGGCTGAGAGGTTTTGCGAATCGAGATTAACAGAACGTTTAAGTGTATAACTTGAAGATACCTTTAAGAAGTTATCAAGGGAACCATTCTCCATAAACTCGAGAACAATCATCATTGGCGGGGCTGTTGATGAACATCAATTTTAAAATTTAAAATCAAAGAGCTAAAAATTCATGCACATACACCAAAGTTTTATAGACACACAATAGTATCTGTCTCGCTTTAGCTTTTGATGCTTGTCAGCTGCAAAAGCTGAACTTGAAATACTTTCTGTAGTTCAAAAAACTGTCTTATGCAACACCAATTCTACTGAATATTCTATTGTTTAATATGAGACTAAAAAACTTTTTGACGAGACAAGCTAGGTTTAGCACAAGATTTATTTTTCTTGGAGTTGGAATAATCTAAAATACAAAGAAATGTAATGGTAAAATGTTGAAACAATCCAATGGGACGTACCCTTTGTGACGATCCCTTTCGTCTCAATAACGTTTGGGTGGCTAAATTGCCCCATAACAGCTGCTTCCGATAAGAAGTCGTCGCGACTTTTCATTGATGCTTCCGGCTTGGGTTGGAAAGTTAATTCTATTAGTTTTACGGCTGGTTCAATGTACATATCTTGTTTAGTCTAACAACTCGTTACCACGACAACAATTACAACTCATAATGACAATTAATTACACCACATAATGATATTACCGCTTAAAAGCTTTCTTTTGCATCGCAGATTGTTCGTAAAACGAAAGTTCTGCGTGATAGAACCTTTTGCTTTATAGTGCCTGTAATTGGCCCTTGGCAGTTAGCGGTCACGTAAGCAAACTTACCTCGAACTTATTAGCTATGGCAAAATGATGTTCAGAAACAGACAGAGCAGGTCAACATTAGTTAGATGGTAAACTTCAAGTCTCGACCGGTTAAGTACTTCAAAAATGACAGCAAGTATAAAGTCAAAATTTTTCTAAGTAAATGTTGTGAAAATGGCGTTGCCTTGCTCTCCAGTTATACAAATTCTAAGAAAATATCCTACTTTTTGTTACTCGCCATTTCTTACATATTTAAAGTAAAAAACTAAAAAAATTGCTTTTTTCCTTACTGCTCTTTCCATTTCTGGATACAGTTTTGTCGTTGTTGCTTTATTTAAGATGTAGATGTAATAACGTGACCCATGGCTGCAATGAGCCCATTGCCTTCTCGTTCGTTAAATGTTGTACGATTAAAAATTCTCAACTTCGTGTCGCGAGCAAACTGACTTAAACGTGGAAGCTCCATACATAGCTAACGGCACAGAAATGCTTTGATAATCTTCTTGGTTATGTGACAGATTCGAATTTGAAATCGATTTTTTTTTTCACTTATACGTAACAGCAAGACGAAAAGTGCTTTCAATTAAAAACGTCGGCAAGTTTCATTAGTTGAACGTTGTGTAAGAACCGACGATAATGTTTTGAAACGTATAGAAACCACAAAAAGCATAAAAACCCCAAAGCCTTAATAGCTTAAACGTCGAGGTTTTCATGTACCAAATGAAATCTACTGGTAATAACACCAGAACGCAAACTCGGACGACAAACATGCAAAGAACCTTTGGAATCTAGCACCAAGGTTCTGAAAGTATGACAACAAAACGCGTTTGTTATTTTTAGTTCTGGTTTTAAAATCAACACAAACGTTTTAGCAAAACAACAGTATAAAATGAATGCGTTCTTAGTTTAGTTGGTGCGACACTGAACCTGTTTGAATTATTTTTCTTTCTTTGCTAGTTTGCGTACACTACCAACGAACTGCTTCACAGCTACAAACTAAACTAAACTAACTTTATTTATCGTCGTTACGCTGGGAGTGGTTGCCCATTCTCCCAAGCCAGTACGTGGCTTTTGTTTAATCGCTCGACGGCACAGGCCCAGGCGCGAAAGTCGGTTTTGTGGAGGGAGGAAAACCGGAGAACCTGGATTTCCGGAAACCCTCGGAGTCAGAAGATCGACAAATCTTAGCCCACACGCAAACCCAGGATTTGATCCCGGGTCCTCAGAGGTGGGAGGCACAAGCACTAACCACTCGGCCATCCTGACAAAAACAACATCTTGCGTGCGTGCTTGAACGACAGAATCTGTCATCTGTGGGCATCCATGTAACTTATAAGTGAGAGGAAGCCATCAGTTCCAATAGAACTGAAACTATCCGAACACCTTAACTAACAAATAGTGAGGCCAGCGAAAAATAGATAAAAAATAAAAGACTGAACCGAATCCTTGACTCGGGGCCTACCAGCCCGATTAATACGACTTGCATGCAAAATAAGTGAACTCAGTGGAAAATCTGTTTGTACGTCGGTTCTTTCTACATAAATTCGTTAAATGGCTCATAATCGATTCGCAATTTAATTTGCAGCTTTTTACTGAAAATGGAGCATTAAAATAGTCAGAATGACAAAACGCTTTACGAGTTTCTTTTATTCATGCTTAAGCTGTGCCCCCAGTTGGCAAGCTAGCCCTGTGCTTGCCGTATGTAAAACCGACCGAACATCTTCATCTCAAAACCATTCACCGATAGTAATATAAAATGCAAAAAAACCTTCCCTGTCTTTTGAAACATAGGTTAAATACAGGAAACAACACTCACCTTAAGAAGTTTCACTGCCACTGTTTCAGGTTTTTCTTGCGGAAGGTTTAAAATACCTTTGTGCACTTCACCAAACTCACCTTAAAAAAAGAAACCAGATGTTTAATGAAGTTATTAAATGACAGTTTTTCCGGCACTTAGGTTCTAGGTTTTGTTGTCGGTAACTTTCTGTAGAGTTTTACATCTGAAGAAGAAAACATTTCAGTCGAAACACTATCCTTAGACTTTAAGCTATAGACTTTTTCATAAAAGTGAGCACAAACTTAATTTTTGAAATGGAGATCATACTGTAACACTGATTCCTTTCTTAAATCCTCGTTTGCGAAAGTGCTGAAAAAAAGGCCTACGTCTTTCAGTTCTTTCGCAATTTAACTTTTAAAAGCGGGCAAACGGCAAATCTTCATACTTAAAGGTACCTCTTACAAGTAAAGTTGTACAAAGATCGACAACGGCAACACAGCTAGCTTTTATATATTTACCACGATGAAAAATATCTTAAATAGAGGATATTACATGGCCGCGCGGAGATACGAATTTTATCTTCGAGAGTTGAAAAATTATCTCACGAGTTCGCTGCGCTCACTTGTGAGGTATTTTCAACACGAGAAGATAAAATTCGTATCTCCAAGTGGCCATGTAATTCTCTTTTTATCACATACTAAGTGAGATTCTGGGTTAAATGCAAAATTAATATTTTTATTGACAGAAAATGGTTTCAAAATTTACCAAATTTAAATTTTAATAACATTGATTTTGAAATATCACGCGACATTATAACAAAGTCAGCCAAATGCCTAAAACAACTAAATCTATTCAGCGAAACAATAAAAAAAGAAAAAAAAAAGAAGTTTCACGTCATTCACACGTGATGATATGGAAATCGTGCGTCCTGATTGGCTATTTTTGATATCACCACATGTGATTGATATGGGTGGCTGATACGCTCTATATTTCACCGATCTACTATGTAAATATCGAGCTAAGTATGTGATAAACAGCGATACTATACCAACGTGATGTAAACGATAGTCAAAAAAACAATCTTAACTAGTAAACCTGGTCATACCTCCCCCAATGAGATCTTGAAGCTTTACACAGCGAGGACTGATCTCATTTACAAAGGTTGTTAATGCAGCAAACATGTCGCCGTATGTAGTTGGATCGATATATAACCGCTGGTCATCAGTGTTGTATCGCATTTCAATACCTTTGGAATAAAACAAAAGGTTACATCAACAGCAAAGGTTACGTCAACATCAGTGTTGTATCGCATCTCAGTACCTTGGGAATTAAACAAAAGGTTAAGAAATGCTGAATATTAAGATGCAATAATTCTCACACAAGATACCAACAAAAAAATCCTTTAATAAACTCAGAGGCGTGGCCAGGATTTCTAGGAGGGAGGAGGGGGGGGGGTCCGTATTGGTTCCAACGGCAACGGTTGGCTGAAATCTATACATTACGTAAACTCAAATATATACCACAGTGACGTTCACTGTGCTTATTGTAAGCATAGAACAAAACGAAAAATTTCAAGAATGGAGAGTCCATTACACTCTTGCTGGGATAAA
>JAOBAT010002839.1:0-10859 GCA_026413305.1 Hydrozoanthus tunicans
TTCAGCAATTTTGAAAAAAGGTGGTGGATGGCGGCACATAATACCCCACCCCCTAAATTGGGTTCCTAGGAAGTACCACTGTTTCGACCTTTTCCCTAATGTAAATTGTCTGCTTTCCTTTTTAGGAGTGTAAAAAGTGTGGCAGGGTTTTAATTGGTGAGTATTTATATATTTTGAAAAAAAAGCCCTGTTTTGAGTTCAGTACAATTGGTGGGTTTTGCCTTTTTGTGACCGGAGGGGGGTGGTGAGAAGACTCGGGTGTACTGCCCCTCTTAATATAGATACGCCTTGTGTATGTATTCTTATACTCATTTCAGTTTAAATATTTGGAACTCCAAGCAGTGCTCAATTCGATTTTCGGCATTGCTTGCCGTAATAGGGATCAATAAACATTAAGCCATTAGACACGTTTCTTTTTTTACAATCCAAAAGACAATGCAAATATAACAAAAAAATATATCGTTCTATTCTTATACCTGAAAATACACCGCGAAGATCACTATGAACGCATTCCGGGTTTTATGGCACTGTAAACCCGGGAAATTGAGATCAGATGATGTAATGTTTCACTTACCGCCTCGCGAGGTAATGAAATGACAGATAATTGCCTTTCGCGAAAGAAACTAGTTGAACTTTCTGCCTGGTCGGGCAATGAACTGAGCTGTTTGCCCTCGTGGGGGCATGGCTTTAATCTACAAGAATTTACATGCGATTTTAAAACATAAAGGGCATAATTACTTGGAGCTGATTGGATAAAAACGGGAGCATCTTTTTTTTTTATTTGGGGCAAAATTACTCGGCACTGATTGGTTAGCAAAAGTTAAAGGTTTCCGAAAAGTGTCCGAAACTATTGAGCAACTGATTGGATAAAACGGGGGCATAAAACGGGGGGGGGAAGGCAAAATTACTGGCGAAAGTTGAAGGCTTCCGATGAGTTTCCGAAACTTTTGAGTAACGTTTTCCAAAGGCTCTAAACTCGTCCGGAGATTTCCCAAAAAATTTCCGACAATTTTAAAAACCGGCTCAAAGAGGCCTTTGGAATTTAATCAGTGGCACTAGATTGGACCTGCAAGATATTCGGGGTTTCAAAAGGTACTAAGAGGCTAGGGCATTATCACTAAAAATTGTCTATAGTTTGTTAAGAAATTTAGAATGTGCAAGTGCGTTTTAGAAGCAAATATATTTAAGTTTTTCATGCGCTAAGAACTGTGGGTAAATGACCTGGTATCCATAGTTTCAGAATGGTTCAGATTTAATCACATCTTCACGTATCTGAAAGTTTGGAATTTAATCAAAGGCATTAGATTTGACCCGTGTCACCTGATGTTCCAGGTTTTAAAGCATATTAAAAGACTAGGACCTACAATCACTGAGGGTTCTTTGTATATAGGCTGATAATATGAGTACACAACTCATAGATCTTGTTTTCTTTCTTTCTCCACAGACTGTGATCCAGACAACGGCACAGCTCTTTATCTGGGGGAAGTACCGAATGTGAAAGTTAAATTTGAAAATATGACTGCAACAATTACTTGGGACCAATTAAAAGTAACAGGTATGTCACGTGGTTGAGGTGCTGAAAAGTTCCGCATAATTTTCGGGTAAATTTCTTGTTTTGATCGTAGCCCTGATTTTAAACAGTTTTGTCTTTTTCCAAAGATCTTAATCAGACAACTAAACAAAAAATTGTAACGCTTAAACTTTTCAGCCCTTTAAAAAAATTTTGATAATAAAAAATAGGATACATATTTTTTTTTCATTTGTAGTTTAACTAGTCCGTATTTTCCCTTTTTTCATATTTTTGTAGGATTCATGAGGTTGTTGTCTTAATATGGTTTAGTTGAAACAGAAATTTCGATCAAAAAAGTAGTTTCATCATTAATTTTATTCAGTCATTCAAAAATTGTTTTTTGTTTTACTTTGTGATAAGTTGAAGGTTATCATTTATAACGAACGTTGAAATTCGGTAAGACTCAATACATTGTCATCTTGCCTGTTTTCGTTTCCCTTTCCTAACTACTTGTTATTCGTGAATGCGTTGTTGTTCCCACTACTCTCCAGGTAAGGACAGGTCAGCCAACTGGACCGGATATTACGTCATGTGGTTCAAACCAAGTTCAGAAGGCAAATCAGTCGAGACGTTTGACTTCAAGGAACGCTGCTTAAAACTTGATAAGGTAGGTTGCTTTTGAAGAATAAACGAATAAGATGGCTAAAAAACACGACTATAGAATACAACAAATTAGTATATTTCAGCACGGCTACGTGCGATTTGATTGGTTTAGAAACAGTAGATGTGCGACAATATTCACCTCCGAAATAGTAGCCAATGACACGTGCA
The DNA here is from genome assembly GCA_026413305.1 of Hydrozoanthus tunicans. NCBI lineage: Eukaryota > Metazoa > Cnidaria > Anthozoa > Zoantharia > Hydrozoanthidae > Hydrozoanthus > Hydrozoanthus tunicans. The sequence goes on from JAOBAT010002839.1 coordinate 2,342, forward strand.
CCCAAACAAAATGGCGGATGGAAGTAGTCGCTTCGCGTCCGTTTCGGATCACGATACTGAAAAAGTTTGCTCAGAAAACACTGGCAGTTTAAAACAGACTAAATAATTTCATCGTTTTCCTCCATTAATTGACGACATTTTGTAGTTAACAAACTGTCAAAACACGTTTGTTACATATGTTTGTTAGGCTGTCACGCGTGAGTCCCGCCACGATCAGTGATTCAAGAAGTAAAAGTGTTTTTTTTTCTATAAATCTTTCGTTTTGCTTGAAAGGAACAGTTGGTATATACTAAAACACTTATTCTTTTTCAACTTCGTTGGATAGTAGCTTAATGAATATCTACCTCGCCTACTGCGCTCAGTAGATATTCTGCCACTATCCACCTCAACTAAAATTGAAAAAGATAACATAGAGTAAGAGTAAGAAACAGTAAATTATATTAGAATAGAATGAGTAGAACCGAATAGAAGTATTTAAAAATTATTCCACGAATGTGCGTTGGATATTTAACAATTATTCCAAGAGCGCGCGTTGGATATGAGATGGTAAATAGCCAAAGAGGCGCGTAGCGGTGAGATGGCTATAAATCATCTCATATCCAACAAGAGCGAATAGAATAATTGTTTTATTGAATTTAATTAGTTTTCTAAACTCTTCCATAGTTAAAAATAACAGCTACATTTTATTCAGAACCTATTTTTTGGCTTTGCAAGTTTCCATATTTGGTGAACTCCGAATATGAGTGAGAACGCGCGAATCGCAATATTCGAGAAAAATTGATGATTTAAAAAATTTTATAACAGGTGTTAGTATATACCAGCTCGGCTACGCGCGATTTGATCGGCTTAGAAATATTTACCTCCGTAATAGTAGATAATGACACCCAACAAAACGGCGGACAAAAGTAGTTGCTTCGCGTCCGTTTTGTATCACGATACTAAAAAAGTTTGCTGTGAAAACACGGGAAGTTTAAAACAGCCTAAAGAATTTCACTGTTTTACGCCATTTACGACATTTTGTAGTTGACAAACTGTCAAAACACGTTTCTTACTTTTGTTAGGCTGCTCACGCACGAGTCTCGCCACGCTAAGTACTTCAAGTAGTAAAAACCTCTTTTCTTAAAATTCTTTCGTTTTCCTGAAAGGAAGTTTGTTGCCTCGCTGGTATATACTAAAACACTTATTCTGTTTCAATTTCGTTGGATAGTGGCTTAATGAATATCCCGCCACTGTCCACCTCAATTGAAATAGAATAAGTGTGAGTTAGATAGCCGACAAGGAGCGAAGCGCCGAGTTGGCTGTTTCACCTATTTCACTTCATATCCAACAAGCGTGAGTAGAATAATTGTTTAATTAGAAACAAACAACTTAATATATGAGTCAAGCATATGCATTCTGCTGAAACTTTTATTTTCCAACATGGCAACAACATTGTGTTGATTTTACGCACAAAAAATTCATTTTACAGCTTACTCATCGTAAAACAGTTTCATTCATAATTTTGTACATGTGGCACGTTGAGTGCTGCTGGGAATGGAGTCTTCAAGGATTTTTTTTATTCACCGCTCGAAACCTCGACAAATCTCGAGTTTTCCGCCGTTGTTTTGATTTTTTCGGGCAAGAAAAATTGTAAACACGCCTCTGGTTTTGATTTGATTTGCGGCTGTTTTCCATATATATATATGGTCAAAAGCATGGAGTATGAGATAATATACAGTGAGTAGGGAACCAATCAAATCGCCTAAAATTCTATATCCAGTTGTTTGTTTATAATTAATGATTAAAAATATAGAACTAATCATATTACTATATTTTCAGAATGAGTCTCGTAGTGTGCTTGTCGTCCATCCCCAGATGCGAAAGTGGGCGTGGTCAGAGAGTCTTATGGTTTATGTAAGTACGCGAGTTTGAGAAACCTTTTTGTTTTAGAATAATGCCGATCAGACTTTGGCTGCGTTTGGTCGCATCAACCAACACTATTTATACTCTCCCAAGGACCTTAGGTACATTGACTGCATAAATTCGTCAGTAGATCATTGAATACTGTTCGAGGTCCTGAGCTACGAAACTTTCATCATTATGAACTGATTTCTAAAAAAGATACTAAAAACCTTTAAAAAATCTAATATGCGCGTGTAAAAACTTACATTTTTTAAGGTTTGGCGAAATAGTTTTTTGTATTTTGGGGTATCTATCGGCAGTTTAGGCTAAGTAGGTTCTATAGTGCACTTTAACCCCCTTGTGGAAGGACCAAAATACAGATACACAGTCTTCATATAGCTTAAGTTACAGTAAATGAGAACGTCTCTTCGTGTCAGAGAAGATTTTTTGTTTGTTTTGTAATTACAGTTTACGTTGAATATACATGTGTGTGATTAGGGGGTAATAAGATTTTTTGCACTCCACGTGAAAAAGTAATATGCATTCCCACATATTAGAACCTCTTCAAATTTGCTTGGCAAAACAGGGTCTTATATTTTTGGGGTATTAAAATGGCATGATTCTGTCAGCAGGTTCTTAATTCGATAGTTCCTTGTACGCGGGTTTTAACTGCAATCAAACAACGCAGAATTTTTCAAGACAAGAATAGACTCAAGGCCGATTTACACGGTGCAACTTTTGCCTACAACTGTTGCGTGCAACTCGCTTACGCCATACATACAACACGAATTGTTTCGCGCAAATCAAGCCTAAAACTATTGCATGGAACTCAAAAAAAGTTGTAGAATTTTGAAACATGTTTTAAAGTTGTATGCAACTTTGGCGTTTTTGCAACAAAATTGTTTGAGTGGTGTGGCCTGTAGTAAATGTTTTTGTTTCACATTCTGACAAACCTCGAAAGTTGTCGTTTCCATGCGAGTATATCTTTGTTAGCCTCCTTGGTTTCAAATCCTAGCTGTCATAAAACCTTGATCTGTTCTTCGCTTCAACCATTCCTTAACCCACACAGATTTTACATGTTGTCCACGTTTTTTTCGTCGCAAGACAATTGTTATAATAGTCAATAAGCAGTGTAGTTTGCCGAGTGTCCGCCATTTTACGAGACAATTGCACACAATTTTTTGTATTGCACGCGTGTAAATGGCGACTAAAATTTGATGCGGCCGGGCAAGTTGCATGCAACAGTCTTAGGAAAAAAGTGCACCGTGTAAATCGGCCTTTAGACATACAGATATTTAATTTTGGTTTGGTTTTTTGAAACATACTTCTATCTTAACTTATGGTTTTGGCGACAGGTCACAACAGCTCCGATGCCATATCACCCGGGTTACACAATGCAGGAATTCTATCCTAATACAGAAACGAAAACAGTGACATTTCCTTTACCCACGGTCCCGACAGACCCGCTGCCGTCAAGTAAGGCTTCTGTTGCTCAGATTTTAGGGTAGCAATACAGCAGCACAGTAATCGAAATATGTTCCGACTCGTGCTACTGTGTATAAAGGATTACCGCTAGTTTAGATAGACAGTCAAACCTCTCAAGACAGACGTCCAGATAAAGATAAGATGGACACCTCTATAAAACGGACAACAAATCTTGATCCCTACCGTTTTCTCGTGCAAACATTTACTGTATTTTAAGTATCTACAAGACGGACAATTAAGGCCTGTCTGGAAGGTGTCCGTCTTAGAGAGGGTTGACTGTATTGTTTGTAAGATAGGGGAAACTATTTTGAACGCTTTTAAAGAGCATATGACACGAAGTCAGTGTTTCAATTTTCAAAAAGTAGACTATAAAAAACATTAGTTTGCCAAATTTGAGAAATATATAAAGAAATAAGCCAAGATACGGCGTGTAGAATCTTGAATTTTCCCCGCTAAAAGTGTCCCATCTCACCTCAGTCCATCTAATACGGTGCCACGAAGTAAAGAGATGAGTCAATTTTAAAACATCCACAACTGTTAGAGTTTTCGATAGAAACTTTTTAGTTACAGATGTTTTAAAGCCGATTTTGGATGGACTGAAGTGAGACGCACGTGACCTTTACGTCACATTGTTGGTCTTTTGGAGGGGACGCTTTTAGTGGGAAAATAACAAATTCTACACGACGTGTCTTTGCGTACTTTCATCGTTTGTTTCTCAAACTTGGAAAACCAGTGTTTTTATAGTCTACTTTTTGAAAATTGAAACACTGACTTCGTGTCATATGCTCTTTAAAAGCGTTTGAAGTTTGAAGCTATGTAAGTCCATTTTTTGTCTGCTTTGACAAATTTTGGAATCAGTTTATTATTTTTTTTTAATAGCTGTTAGTATAAAAACGATGAAAACCACATTTTGTGTTAGTCCATAAAATCACACTCCATGACTAGGAATAAAACCCACCCCCTCTCCTCCTAACCAAAGTGCCATCGTAAGATTGGTTAAAATGTCGTACTAGGTAATAGGGAAGGTACTCCAAGGGATATTGCATGCGTGGCTGGTTTGTATATTTAAATGAAATACATGTGTTACCTTATTCAACAGGGCCCTGTTGACCAAAGGTTGGTTAACTTTAACCTACGGTTGAGTCAAAATTCAAGCAGTGATTTCTTCTCTCAGAAAGGGCGTAGAGTTCTTACAAAATACTGTTAAGATTTTCCTCTGAAAAAAAAGCTCGTCAATTCCAAAGTTACAGCACAAATCAGTCTCTGTAGATTTAACCCCTGTTTAGAGTTAATCGGTCCTTAAACAACTTGGCCCAGATCTTTTAGATCTCACTTTTAATTGAACTAAATTCCACCTTTATTGAGACTAACTTTGAACAATTGGAAAAACGTTGAAGCTCAAGACGAGCCCCTTCCTTAAGAAAAACTTACAAAAAACGACTGATGAAAAGAAGTCACAGAGAAAGGGGGTCTGTCGAACTCGCCGCTCCCTTTTCCTTTTATCTTTCAAAGTTGTTACTAATGAGTTTATCGAGCTGCTGACAACTACTCTATCAAAAATTGTTTATCCCCATCGAACGTTATGTGACCAACTAGATACTGCATATATGGAGTGTTCTTTTTTCCAACATTTTGCTTAATAGTACTTTGAATTTTGTATTTATTTTTGCAAATTTATCCCTAACATTTTTTTCCTTAAACGGTTCTTAGCGTTCAGTTCTAACACTACCAGGCGTGTATCGTGTTGTTTAGAAAGGGAACAAGGAACTTTTCATTGATCAAATTTATTAGAAAATAGAAATATGATAAAATGTTGTAGTTAATGAGGCTATGGTAACCGTTTCTCGGAGGTGTGTTTTTTTTTTTCGTTTTCGGCTTTTTCATACGATTGAAGTATACTTTCACAAATAAGAACCAAAACAATATTTTTATCTGAGAAGTCAACTTATTTATTTTATGTTAAAGAAATATATCAATATCTCTTAGATTTATGACGTCGTAGGTGTTGCACAATAGGTCATCGAAAGTTGAAAATATTGGATATTATACATTATAATAAACGTTATAAAAGCATCTCATGTTTTAATTTCTTTTTTTCTCAAGAGTATTTGTAATCTAAAATTTTTCACAATCCCTCTCCCCTCCTTCAAACGCAACAGACATCTACAATATACAAATATGAATAACCAAAAACACAACCACACTTAACAGAGATCCCTATGGACTGTTTCATTCATTAAAACACGTTTCCACAAAACTTAAAAGTTTTGAATAAATGGATCGTGAGAAAAGCGAGTTTTTCAAAATTATGACGTCGTAATGATGTTCCAGTGACGTTTCACTTCAAGCAAACTACATGAAATTTTGTTTTTTTTTATGAAACCCTACCTAACCTCCAAGTTTGATTTCCATACCTTTTATCGTTCTATTTTATTCTAATTGTATAAAATAACTTATAGTCACTAAGTACTTATGTAAATTCCTGTGTGTCATTTTCAGCGGCTATTGCTGTGGGGTGCACTGTGGGCATCATTCTTGTGTTAGTACTGGCCGTTCTATTCTGGTATCGAAGGGGGGACGCGCAGGGCGGTGATACGTCTGACGAGCCTAGAGGTAATCAGACCAATACTTCTTTAAAACTTAAAACTTACACAACTAGTAGAAATGTCGACAAATAAAAGACAGAGTTGACAAGTTACAAGAATCTTAGTTTCCACCGCAGCCTTCATCAGGCTTTCGCTGGCAATTCGAACACAATAATAGTTTAAGTCTGCAAATTTATGACAAATTCAAACCACGGACATTTAACATTATACAATGTTCTTTAATTCTCTATATCACAGCTTCTTCTGAATAAAATGCCCTTAATAAGGTCAACAAAGTTGTAGAAATTTAACGACGTGCTGCGTGTGTTTTAATGTCATTTGAATGAAGTAGACCCGACTAAATTTTCAAAAACTAATAGGATGCGAAAACCCAATATACCTTTTTTGTTTTGGTATTGTTTCACTTTTTGAGATTCGAATTTAAAAAAAAGGAACATACAAAAACCTCAAAACATTAAAACCTCATTACGATTAAAGAGCGTCTCTGTCAACGTTTTTATTTTTATTAATATATCATTGTAAATGCATGTTGTTAAATCTACGTTATTTTCCGATTTGGCCTAACATTTAGTTATTTGGCCAACAGAGCTGGATTACCACGTGTTTATCTCCTACAGTCGCCGAGACGGCCAGTTTCTCTCAGAGACAGTTCTGCCGCTTCTTGAAAAACATGGAATAACCTATTGTATCGACTTTAAAGACTGGCAAGCTGGATCACCTTGGCATGAAAATCTTATCGACAGCCTGAAGAGAAGTCGAAAGGTTCTGTTCGTTGCATCTTCAAGTTTTCTGGAGAAGAAAAACTGTCACAAAGAAATCGAACAAGCGTTGTATTGGGTCGATCCCTCCAACGTCATTGTTCTTCGCATTGATTCCTTTAAGGTCAAGAGTCTCCCCAGACCTCTAAGGAGACGAACGTTTATCGACTATGAGAGTAAACTGGAAAGATTGACGTGGCAGGGAAGACTAGTTAAGGCCCTTCAAACACCAACTCTTATAGCTGTCGTTTAGCTTGTGGTGGCAGCTGTTCCATGGCTCCAAGTTTACTGGTATGAAACAACCGTGTTCTCGACTAAAAGGCAAAGCTAAATTACTTAGCTTTAAAAGCCTATACAAGTTGATGGCCTCAACAATGGAAAGAGTTGGGAATATTTTCTTTATTAGTGAAGAATTTAAAGAATCTTGCAAAAAATCTTAAAGAGAGTAATTCCATTTGTCATATCGATAATGAGTCAATTAACTATAAGTATTCAGATATTAGAATTCTTGTAGTCATTGCATACACTAAGGCTGCAGTTGAAAATCATAACTGATGTGTCACATTGTGGTTTAAACAACTTCCTGAATCCAAGACATAAGAGGACAAGCAGAAAGAAAGAGAAAAACAATACAAAGCGACCTAACTGTTCTTTACCTATGATATCTGTAACCTAGAACGTTCAACACTTTTTATTATGTACCAGTCAAAGAATTTACATTTTCTTTTAGCCCGTTTTGTTCCAGATGTATTTAGCGAGTCAAAAGCTTTCGACCTCTATCCAGTGCCATTTGTTTGAATTTGCGTGAAAGGAAATCTTCGTTGTGCGCAATGGTCGTGTTACTGTCCGGGACTCACTGTCTGGCCCTGTGATGTCATTCGATGGCGCATGTCACCGGTACCCTGCGCATGCTCTAAAATGGTGGACTTTCGATTGGACAACCTGGATGTTCAGCAGCTCTGATGCTAAGGCGTCTGCTGGTTTCTCCTATGTATGTGGCATTGCAATCCCGCAGCTGATGCTGTAGATCGTTAGGTCTCTCCAGACTTTGACGTCTTACTTTATAGAGAGTCGAACCTAAACCCACCAGAAGCCCTAGAATGAAAAAAATGGGAAAACCAATTCTCCCCAGCCCCGCCTACAAAGCATTTTTCAGCTGTTTAACATCATATCCAGGCTGAGCAAACTCCATAGGGCTCTGGATAAAACTCGATAGCTTCGTACTCGTTAAACATACCTGGCTGGTGTAACAAAGATGTTCAATTTTTTCAAAACAGACTATATATCTACTTGTCTTAAGGCAGAGCCTGGCCGAAATCCCGTCCTAAATTGGCAACATGTTATATTTCATGCTTCTGCGAGATGATTACCAGTGTCTTTTTGCACCCTTCTTATTGAGAACGGTAAAAAAAAATTCTTTTTTGTTAGATAAGATTTAAGTTGTTGTCGTATGGTATGCGAAGAGGAATAAGCTGACACGGTCAAAGTATTTTTTTGCTAAACAAAATAATCAATACAGCTAGATTTTTAACGCAAAATCAACAATCCTTTATTCTTACCTAGCGAGATACAATAAATATGTATTCAGTTATAGGTATAATTAGATAATTTTGATACTTTTTTTTGTTAATTGTGACCTTCTAGCTTGAGGTACTGTAATAATTTTTATTGTGTATTAACCATAAAGTAATGTGGTAAGGCATAACTATATATGATTGGTGTAGAAGTTTTGCAACTTTTGTTGTATATAGAATGAAGGAAATCGCTTATCAAGTTTTGAGTGATCAG
>JAOBAT010002850.1:0-10858 GCA_026413305.1 Hydrozoanthus tunicans
ACGTTATGGTATCGGAATTAAACAAATGCAGTACAAGAATGACAGTTTAGTTCTAGGATTTTCCTCAGTGCGGCAAAGGTATAAAAAATATGCCACTTGGTTTGACCAGACAATTTCTTTGCAACTTCATTTAATAACAGGTGCCTCTCATTTTTTTATTAAATTTATTGGTTTCTTCTTTAAGATACCGGCATTATTAATGTGTACCGTATCTTTCTAGAGCATTGTCTCGAGCATTCAGGGACGCTCCTTGTTTGAGAGCTTCCTTGACCTCCGCAATTTTGTCCATATTTGCAACATTAAATAGCCTACAGGGTCAAGGAAAACTTCATTTTGTATTTAATGTAGTGGTTTGATGTATGCTGGACTTTCAACCTAAGTTAAGTATTGCAATTTATTTCTGTATTCTATTTTTTCGAGTTCTTCTAGAAGTTCAACATATCTTGTTAATGGCTTAACATCTCTTGCAAAGTTCAAGTTCCACCATTTCATTCTGTGTTTGGCTAAGTCTTTGCGTGCACTTTCCACTCTGTGTTTTTTTTATGAAACGTTGAATCACAAATTCAAACTGAAGTCGAAGGCTAATTTGCTCGAAGATAATCCAAGTTCATCTAGGTTTACTAGCTTGATTGTGAATTTTGAATGCTAAATGGTCTGTTTACCGATTCTATTCAAAGAAAGCTCTTCACAAAAATCTACTATAAAGATTAAGTATTCGATTAAGTATTCGAAAGAAAAGCCATTAGAAATAAAATTTTAATAGCCTTTACCTGATTTTGACACTTCTTGCCCGTGAGCCAACACTTTCAGAATGCTGTGCAATACTGCCCATTTGTTTTGCAAGGACATCCCAGAGTTTTGTTTCCTTTTTTCCTAGAACAAATGCCGTTGCATTTACAGGCTTCTTGATCTGATTTTAACGGCGGCTACCCGACCAAAGATACGAAAAATGACTGTTAATACAAAGCCAAAGGCAAAAGATGAAACAGTAACACGTTCGATCCGAATTTCCAGTTCCAACAATTCATCAAGTGAATGTTTATCAACAAAATAAATCCACAGAAACTGAAACGCTAACTTTCTCTTCACCTACCGTTTGAGTATTACCAGACTGAGAAATTTAAAAGACTGAAGAGAAGCCAGCATAAAAATAACTGAAAACACAAATTCTCACTCACGGCTGCATCGATGTGCACCTCCTCATGAAAATCAAAAGGAAGTTGTTATGGGCCTGGGAGCGAGGTTCCTCCCAGTACAGACCCAGAACCCACGTTTTTCTTTGTAGAAAAAAATTTGATAACTACAGTACAGCTAGGAAAATCCGTTTAAGAACAAACAAAACTTGTACTCACGTGCTCAACATCGGGGTACATTCTGAAGTTTCTTCTTACGAAGCTTGGGGACAGCTCCTCCGTCAGTATCATATAAAGTAGTTGTTGTAATGACGGTGAAATTACGCTCTAAAAAGATAGACGGAACACTGAGAGAAACACGATTCACGAAATGTTCTGCGATACGTATTTGTACATACCGTAAAGGCAGGCATGACTAGTCGCAAAGTGAAAGCAACTGCATTTTCTGAGCAGTCACAGATGCGCGAAGTCCGGTCCCGTCTCGGTTAATTCCACTTCGTTTACACAAAGTTTAGCTTGTAGCACAATCACAAGTACCATTCAAATTTTCGCCCTCCTTCCTGCCCCACTGCCATCCAATTTTATATCACTTCCACTTCACCAGTATTATATGAAAATAATCAATTGTTAACAATGCTTAACCAATGAGCTAAGCAATATCCTATGACAACATTCGTAAATCGACCTTTATATTCTTACCTCAATACCATGTGTACTTGTGGTTATACTAGTAGACGTTGTTGTTGTTATGTTTTACATAGTCTGCATAGATCTATCAGTATGTAAATCATGCCGCAGGATCTACAGATATTTAAAACACTCTGAATATAAAATGTGATGAATGTGTACACTTACGCTGAAGGGCGTCCGTGCCATTTCTGATGGATGGCAACTCCACAGCAACTTGTGCATCTGTGTTTATCGCAAAGCATTGGGACCTGTTGGCACTGTCGTTCCTATCCAATCTCGCGAGTTTCACCTCCATCTTGTACTTTCTGCTGATTGAAACATCATTCGATAACTGAGGCAATTATCCACCTTGCTACCAAATTTGAGGAATGAATTGGCTATACTTTCTGATTTACAGCTATCCAAAGTGGGAATTGACGAGTAAACTGGCTCAAATCACCCCCCCCACCCCCCTAAGTTTGGGTAAAAATGAGGTCACCAGGGCCCAATTTTTAACATACTTCAAACCCTCGTAAGAAATGAACAATTTAAAGGAAAAAAGAATCAAGCACAGTTATAAAAACTTCAGACCCTAGGCTACAAAAGCGATGTAAATAGTAAGCCTTAACCGTTTACTGTTTAGGAGTTTCAGCCATTCAAAGATGGGTCTCGAAAAGTGGGAAAAATCAGGGTAAACGGAGCACAATTCTTAACATACTTCAAACCCTCGTAAAAAATGAACAATTTATTGAAAATAAAAACCAAGCACAGTTATAAAACGGGTAGACCCTAGGCTACAAAAGCAACGTAAATAGTAAGCCTTAACCGTCTACCATTTAAAAGTTTCAGTCATTCAAAGAATGGTCTCGAAAAGTTGACTTGGGATTTTCATCATTCACTAGAATCCTACTTAGTCCTAATTAACTTGTAACCATGGCAACATGGATGCCTTGAACGACTTGATTGAACCGTCATTCAATACCTGAGGCAACCATCCACCTTGCTACCAAATTTGAGCACTGAATTGGCTATACTTTCTGATTTACAGCTATCCAAAGTAGGAATTGACGAGTAAACTGGCTCAGACCACCCCCCCCACCCCCCTAAGTTTGGGTAAAAATGAGGTCACCAGAGCCCAACTTTTAACATACTTCAAACCCTCGTAAAAAATGAACAATTTAAAGGAAAAAAGAACCAAGCACAGTTATAAAAACTTCAGACCCTAGGCTACAAAAGCGATGTAAATAGTAAGCCCTAACCGTTTATCGTTTAGGAGTTTCAGCCATTCAAAGATGGGTCTCGAAAAGTGAAAAAAATCAGGGTAAACGGAGCACAATTTTTAACATACTTCAAACCCTCGTAAAAAATGAACAAATTATCGGAAATAAAAACCAAGCACAGTTATGGAAACGGTAGACCGATAGAAAATATCGATGAAATAAAATAAAATAGCTGTAGCGATGTAAATAGTGTAAATAGTAAATAGTCGTAAATGTAAATAGTCTAGGGTCTCTCTGTGTGTTCCTCTCTGTAAACTAATTTTTATTTTTTGTTTTTTTAAATTCGTTCTTTATCTTTTCCAAGAGTCTGTGGAAGCCTTCTCTCGTTGCCAAATCGCTGAGGGAGGAATGAACCTTTACCAGCGCAGGCAGATCGTTGCCGGGGAAATTATCCCCGCGAATCAGAGACCCGCACAGCTGGTGGATGAGTTGGGTGTCTTGATCGTCCCAGACTTTCCGTCTAACGGTCGAGCAGGTGGTACTACTAGGATCTGAAAATAGCACAAGAGTTCCTTCCTGTTGCACGCTCTCGGTTTCTGCGTTGCTGTCTTTCTCTGTGTTGATGTCTTTCTCTGTGTTGGTGTCTTTCTCTGCGTTGGTCTCTTTGTCTTTGTTGGTCACTTTCTCTTTGTTGCTCTCTTTTTCCTTTACTAACTCACCCCCAGCTGTGCTCGAAACATGGCTGCGCATGGTTTCCACCAGGGTCTGCGAGGCCTGTACGGCGTCACCCTGACGCTTCCTCGCGGCATACCACTTGTCGTGGGTCGGCAGCGTGTGAGTCATCAGGGTGGGTAGGTTCTTTTTGTGCTCCTCGCCATACAGGGCCATCGTCCTTGCCGCTGAATTAAGGATCCTCGTTGGGTTGGCCGATGTCTGGACTCCCGCTTTCTGAAAGGAGGTGGAAACAAGTCTTCCAAGGTAGGAAGACCGTAACTGTTCTCCCGTCAGAGAGCAGAAGACGAATTTCGAATTGCTGGGGCAGACATCGGCCCGTACCTTGTCAACGAAGATCCTCATGCATCCAACGACCTCTGGTGGAAAGTTCAACACTACTGGGCCACCTGCAGCCGTCTTATGTCGTGTAACGTTGGCGCAGAGGTGCCTAGGGGACCCTTCCGGCTCTTCAGCGTTCCTCCATTGTCGCAGAGTCAAATTAGCCAGGGCCCCCGTCCTCTGCGCGTTGACCATGACGGTGTGGCAGATGAGGTAGTCCCTTATGCTTGTGTAATCCTTCCTCTGAACCGGAGCACCCTCTTGGATCTCACCCAGTCTCTTTATGACAGAACGAGTCTGCTCACTGTTCCAGTACTGTTTTCAGTGCTCCGGATTCGGAGGGTCAGCATTCTCCTCCTCCATCCTCTCCCAGTAGTGCGCATTCGCGTCCTTCCTCAGCGATTTTCTCCATCTTGGCAGCTTGTCGGCAAATATCTTCAGTGCGCGTTCGTCCTATTGGTCAAATTCGTAGGTTTGGTCGAGAAATCTTAGAAAATATTCGTACGACGACAGGTACGATTTCAGAGTTCCGGGACTATACTTGGTCTTAATGGTGTCGTACCACCTGCTCACAAGGAGGTGGGGCTGCAGGAACATCTTTATATTCCACACACGCATCTTCTTGGCACTGGCGGTCATCTGAGAGTGGTGCTGCTGGACTGTTGCTAGTTGAGCCTTCCCACCGTCCATTGACAGCAGGTAGTCCCGGAACTCGTCAACGACCTGCCATACGTCGATTTCGTCGTCTGTAGAGTCGTCTCCGTCCTCGTCGTCTTCACCCTCCGAGCAAGGAAAATAGCCTGGGTTGAGCTCAGAATTATCGTCCCCCGACCTAACCACCACATCTTCCTCCTCCTCATCATCCCAAACCCGCACAGACCCAGTTCCCCCAGATGCAGCCACCCTTTCCCGCAAAGACAACGAACCCGATCCTCCCGAAGCACTTCTCTCGCCAAAAACCATCGCCCTCGCCACCGGTGCCTTCCCCTTCCAAGCTGCCAGTTCACTCCACACCCGACCTATCCTCCAATCCTTCTTTCCTCCCTTGCTCGACCGCACAACTTCCTCCTCGCCATCATCACTTCCATCCTCCGTGAGATGGCGCGTAAGCTGGGTCTGCGGAACTCCACAAACGGTGCACTTCTTAGGCTCGCGTTTTTTGGTTACGCGCTCAACGGCCTTAGCAACGGAGATTCGTTCCTGAGAGTTTTCATCTTTTCCTTTCTTATCCCCGTTGCCGAGGCCTGTATAAATATATAAAATTTTACTTACACGACAGTTGCTACAATGTTACTTAGATAAGAACCATTTCGATTATTATTATTATGAACAATTATAAAAATTATGTCTGTAAATTCCTGATGTGGATTTATGACGAGACAAACTTGTTTCAGCAACATGTTCTTGATGAGACCTTGGGTGTGATCTAACATGATTGACATATAATAATTATAACTGTACATGTTCATGTATTTACATGTCTGTTTTCTTTTAAAGATTTATGAAATAGATATAAGTCACAAAAATTTGCAGGAGATTTATATTAAATATAAAATTAGTACACAGGTAAATCATCATCCAGATCAAAGCCTTTATAATTGTCATCAGCTTCATTTGGGAATTTCTCCCTGATAGAATGATACACACAACATGGAAGTGGTACCCTTTTGTTTGTGCCTGTGAATCCCCACACAAACTTAAGATCTAAACTAATACACTTGTCAACTTGTGTTTTCATGAAAAAAAAACTAAGCAAGAACAGCGAGATTCGAATGGCCTAAAAAAGTAGGGCAATTTTAAATTAAACTTCAAAGTTGTATTTAATTGTAAAGAAGAATATCAACAACACTGTCAACAGTGATGAACCAAGAAAAACAATAACCATAGGTGTGTCCTTTAAGCATACATATTACATGTATTTGACCTTAAACATCGCTATAGTATAGGACTGGTATAACTTAATTTCTTCAAGTACCTTGCCATAGGTCTGTGGCCTTGTGACAACTAAGTTGTATATGCTTTGTTGTTTTTCGTTTTAAACGTACTGCAGCTGTTTCCAAAACCTATTTATTTAGACAGACGGAGTCAAATCCTGGGTGCGATGTTATGCAATGGACAGTGTCAGTAAGCTGCTCTGTCAGGTCAACGCGGCGTTGTTCCTCTTGACAACAGCTGCATTCTTGTCCCTTTACTGCATTCTTTAACGAACAATTTGCACATTTACACCTGCAAACGATACAGTTGGAGAGATAGCGATTCGGTTGTCTGTCAATGGTAAATTTGTATCAAAACTAGGGCAAAACTATCACTGCAGAACTTATCGCTGTAATTAACGAAACTGCATAACAGTTATTTATTGTGTTGCTTACCTAATACGAAATAAAACCATTGAATCATAACTTACCATGACTTAATGTCGATTTGTCCTGCCATTCTTTTCTCGGCCACATCTTCTTTTTCCTTTTCACGTGCAGCTTGTTTTTCATACTCGAGCCACTCTTCATGTGCCGCAAGCGGTTCTACGCTTTCATCATAATCAAAGATAGACGATTCAACGCTAGCCTCGGAGCTTTCCGACTCATTTTCTGAGAAAATTTCACTATCACTCTCTCTTTGCGATTCCATTGTGAACTGTTACGAGTTTTGCACCAAGTTTGTCACAAATTCAAGTAATCAGAGTTTTATAAAGCGATGTAGTTCTTGTGTTGAGGGAGTGACGTCACTTACGAAAACCGCTGTACTGTTACAACAGGTTCAGGTGACTCTCTAAACTGCAATGGCGGGTGAATTTTTTGCCGTAAATAAAGGCCGATTTGAGTAACTTAATTTTCACCGAAGATACTCATAATTCTAGGTATATTATACCAGACTCTGATCTTCACCGTAGGGTAAAAATGTTTTGAAAAGAAAGCGATCGATTCACGTAAAAGTTCCACTTTAAGAAAAAGGGGATGTGAAATAAAACTGTCTATGACTATGTTCATGTCTAAGTTTATGCAGTTATGAACATTTCAAAATATAGAGTACCTGCTGATCTTTTCTATGCTTTATCTTTGAGTTTGGTTCTATACCGATTGCAGTGCTCCTACAATGTAATTGATCTATTTTTCATTAGCATTCTGGCGTCGTTTTTCAGTCTTTGGCATTTATTACATGACTGCAACACAACATTCAACAGTATTGTAATAAATTAAACCTTGAAACATATTTCACATTTAAAAGCAGCCAGTTTAAAGAAGCAAAATATAGTGCACTTTTGATTCTATGACAGCAGAACAAATACAAAAAAGGGCAAAAGGTTCATGGTCTTGATTGCGTGCAAAGACGAAGGTGGTCTTGAAAAAAAAAAATCAGGAACACAGATGCAATGACAGAAGCATTTGCCAGTCCTGAGTCAATAGAAGTAAAGTTAAGCGTAGAATAGAGGTATGTGTACATGCTTACTGGAGGTTCATCATGATCGTTATCAAATGCAGGAGTGTCAGCAGTTTTGGTGGCACGAGGTGTTTCTTCCAGCAATTTGCGACCTGATTGTTGTTGTGGTTCATCCTGCAGATATGACGGTGCGTTCTTCACGGTTGCATCAGTCAACGAAAAAGACGTGGAGTTGTCTTGCACTTGGTTTCTTTCAGAATCCGAGCCAGGAATCAGTGTGGCATCACACGACCCCAGGCACACGACTGAACCATGTTTTCCTGCGACTTGTTTGACGTACCTTTGATCCATATCATTGGGGAGAAAAAACAAATCTAGCATCTACATTAGAACCTTTACCGGGAACTGGAAACACTTTGTGCTCTATGGTCTCAATGTTCGCCAGGATCTTCTTGGATATTTTTGTTCACTTCACTGGTAGACAGATCTCTGGGAGGTTAGCAAAAAAAAGTTGATAGTTCTCTTTGCTGCTTAAAACTCCGTGGCCCAGATTGAGGAAAGCCATCAACAAGGCAGTAGCAACATGGGAATAAAGCTACAGACCAAAATAAGTATTAAACAACATTGGATAGATGAAAAAAGTCATAATTGCCGAAAAGACGCTATAAAAGCCACTCCGTTTGGGAAGCAAGCAGATAAAGTATTCGGTTTTCTAAGCATGATGAAGATTTGAAAGTTAGTAAGTGGTTTAAGCTAACCAAATGCCAGGCACGGCCCCAAATCAAACCAAAATAGCAATTAAATTAACTTGTTATGTTCTATGTCGTAAATCATGATCTTCATTGACAAACCTGATCATCTATCCTTTTCAGCTGCTGTCTCTTTGCCTTTAGCAGTCGTTATTGTAGTCGCAATCGCTTATGTTCTTCTTTTCTTTTAAAAACGCCCGAAATCTTGCGGACAAAAACGTCACGAATTATGGTGGCGAAATCGCGCGCATTTATTCCCGCCGTTGTGAAAAACTTGCTGTAAGAAGTGTTTTGCATATATAACCAATTACACGAGAAACCACTTAACTGATACATTTTTTATGTGAAATACTCGTGTAACAGTGGAGGTTCTAAATAAAACAACTCTGAGGTCTGGTTCCCATATAAGCATGTTAGTGCATTTCTTAGGATAGCTGTAACAACATAATACTTTCTAGTAGAGCTTAGTTGAATCTTGAAGATCTTTTTTGAAGTCAAGAAACTTGAAATACTCCAGAATGTCTCTAAAGAGCCACTCTAAAGCCACTCTGCTCATTGAGGTATTAAATGCTTGTTGTTGAGGCGTCAGTATGGACCTTATAGATGCACCCTTAAAGGATATTCTTTTCCATCACTATCACAGAATCAATGTCACTCTTTCGCTTTGACTGTTTTTTTCTTACTGGTACAAAAAGGGATTTTCCTGTCTCTGCAGGTTCGGGCGTTTCACTGGCAGTAGCACTGCACTTATCAATATCACTCTCCTCAGATGTCGAACTAGAGGGCCTTCTATAGACATTTCAGGTTTACATGATACCCGTGCTTGCACGAGGGGAAACAAAAGATCAAACCAATTACCTAGCCCTCTTTCGTCTTGAATTCTTTGAATACCTGTAGCTGTTTTGATTGTCATACTTATTTTTTTACAGTCAGCAACACACTTTTTGAACTTATTTCGAATTTGTTCAATACTGAAAGGGAAGTCACTTCCCAACTCGTCCTTCACTTTTTTATACAGCTCTCCATTTCGGGAACATGGAGTATTCGTGAATATCAACTTCCTCTTTAGCGACTCGTCATTAACAAAAATATCCATCATTGCATCGATCTGCTTCTCCTTCCATGTTGCCTCTCCTTCTCTTTGTTAAGTGATTTCTTCCCGGCTACAATGTGGTCATCCGTTACAGAAGTAAATGAACTAGAGTCGCCGTCTTTTATCTCTTCTGAATTGCTCATGTCCTCAACAGGCAATGCAGAATCATTGTTCTCTGGCGCATCTTGCAAGGATTTTCGAAAGTCCGCCATTTTTGTTATCAAATCTGATGCGCATGTGTTCCAAAAAAAAAAAAAACCGGTTTGACCACATTTATCATCTGTATATAATTTATGAAAGATCCTAGTTCAAGTTTAGCGCGGCGTCGGAAACCAATCCGAGCTAAAGTCGTGCTACATGACTATGGTGCGGCTTGGTTTCAAATGCTGTGCTAAAGTCATGCCAAAGTCGAATTTTCTAAGTTCAGTAACGTTTGAAACACTCTTAAGATCAAAAGTGGTGAAGACTTTGTTGTGCGTAAGATTGTTGACCATTTCATCAATGCGAGGGAGGGGAAAGGCATGTAGTTCTGTGTATTGATTGATTGTTTGCGAGTAGTCAATACTAAGTCACTTCTTATGCCGGTGGGACAGGTCGTTAGCAGCCACAACTTGTGCCCTCCAAGGTGAGAGGGTTCTATAATCCCTCGCGAAAGAAGTTTAGTGATCTCTTGTATAAACTTCTGATCTTCCTTGCTTAACCCTTATTCTGTCAAGACGTTTGTGAAAAAATTGCAAGTTTTAGATCTTTCGATGTAAAAACATCATAGAAATATATGCATTCGAAGACACCTGACAAGTTTTACATCATTGAAAAGCTTAAACATCAAGCTAATGTTTAGGCTTCCTTTAAACATGTTTACATGGAATATGTAATATAATATCGTCCTTGTCGGTCTGGCTGACAGCCCTTGTTATTGGTGGTGGAACACTTTCTTCTTTCTCTAAATCAATTTCAAATGGAAGTTTTGGTCCTTCGCAGGTAGTTCCTTGACATTGGCAGTGTGCTCCGCAATAGAGTACCGAAGTGTGACGTCACGTTACCATGGATGTGCGTTTTGCTGGTTCTAAACAAACCCGAGTAGAACCAACATGGCGGCTATCTCAATCAGTTCTCTAGCATCTTTCTTTGCTGATGAGCCTAACAAACTCCAGCGCGGCGAAAACCACTACAAATCTAACCATGTAGAGTCTTGTATATATAGTGATGGAGTTATTCGAGGATCTGTGCAAGCAAGTTATAAGAAAAAGTCGTATAAAGTTACGGTAAGCGAAGCGTTTTGTTAGGATCTGACTTTTCGAGTTGCTTTGTATTTTTAAATTTTTAAAAATGATGAAGTACTGATTTTAGGCTCTTTAAAACTCAGATTTATCTCCGTGATGGAAAAATTGCAAATACTCAGTGCGAATGTCCTCGTGGAGAGTTTAAATGTAGTCATGCAGCGGCATTAGGGATCCATAGTGTTTACAACATTAGCCGAACCGACGTTCAGTGTGAATGGAGGAGGCAGAAGGCCCCTGAGGAAATCAAGCCAGTCGAGGAACTTTATCCCATGCCAAAAAAGTA
>JAOBAT010002861.1:0-10857 GCA_026413305.1 Hydrozoanthus tunicans
CAGGCTTGTTTGAGGAGTATTGGTGTCCAATACGCCTACGCTTGGGTTGTGGAGCACTACTACCAAGTGAACCAGCAAGGGCATTGCTAACCGACATAGTATTAGATCTCAAGAGATCTCTAGCGCGACCTATGACTCCTGCTAAGTTTCTTGAAGGGTTTTCTTGTGAATTGGAAGCACTCGGTGGCACAGTGCCTGCAAGTCAAAGCACATGATTCATTCGAATTCGAGTCGATTGAGCTACAGTACACATAATAAAAGGAAACATAATAAAAAAAGTGGTAAAAACTTACCACTGCTAGTGTTATTTGCATTGCTATTTGTCACCGCTGCTATTCCTCTTTGTATTCCCCTTTCAACAGCTTCTTCTAAGTCTCTTACAGTAAGACCCGCCATATTGGACTACTGATGAAGCGCGCGGCAAAAAGACCGCTGACCACAAGGATGGCAGAAATTATTGAATATAAATTTGATACGTTCGATGTACATTGAAATTGCAGTTGTACTGAATAAAACAGTGAACAGTGATAAAACATCAATTTTAATGGGCAACTCAAAGTAAGTCCTAGCATTGAATAAGAATCGTCAAACCAAAAGTCAGTTATTGAATATTAAATCCGAAACATTGAATATTAAACTATGAAACATAATGAATGCAAAATAAATCTATTGAATATAAAATGAATATATTGAATATCAAACGAATCTATTGAACACAAAGTGAATCTATTGAATATAAAATAAATCTATTGAACAAAAAATGAATCTATTGAATACAAAATTTATCTATTGAATATTGCAACGATCCGGCAACCATACTATGCAGGCTTGATTCCAGTATGTCTTGATGCTCTATGCAGGCTTGATTCCAGTATGTCTTGATGCTCTATGCAGGCTTGATTCCAGTATGTCTTGATGCTCTATGCAGGCTTGATTCCAGTGTATGCAAATGCTAATGTTTTCCGCAACCTTGGTATGTCTCTGCTCTCTCAATAGCGATCACCCATCCCTCGCGTGTTCTGTCAATACTATCCCGTGATGCATTACGATACTACACCCGTCCAAGTTTGTTTACGAAGAACGTGCTGTGAAACTTATAACATTATGCAGTTGTTCCACTTGAGTGGCTGTGTACGTGACTGAGAGCATGTGTCGCGTCAAATAAGCGCCACTGTTTTCGCTGCGTTTACAAAACTTTTAGTATTTGGCCTTCCAAAGTCCTGCAGTTGCTATGATAGTGTTGACCTAATAGCTACATTCCCAAAGGCAGTGTTGACTGTCGTGGATGGCTCCCGGTCGCTTAATAAATAAGAAAACGGAGGTGGCTTGTCTTTCCCTTGCAAAAGTTCTACGCGGCAAGAACATGCTGCCTTTCAAATCCTTTCCGAAGACTTTCACACCTCTCTTCATACAGCTTGCACCTAATAGGATCTCGTTTCCTTTCCCCATCTTTATCAAAAATGCGTCCCCATCACAGGCAAAGGGAAAATGGATGCTGCCCTTCAGATATGCCATGACTGTGGCTGACTAGTGCAGATAATAGTACTCGGAATATCCTTGTAACCGAGACAGTTGTAGTCGTTTAGCTGATACAGCAATGCAAACACGTGGTTGCAATGGCCGCCGCTTCCACCTTTGCAAGAGCAGTGTGCTTTGGCTACAGGTCCACTGTTGGGGTTTTTTAGCTTGAGTACTAAATGGTGAGGCTCTTCACTCTTTCTCAGAGACCGATAACACCTTGACTTGACGAGAGCTTCGCAGCCAGCAGCAGAATTACTCGTTGTTGTGTATACATCGTATAATTAGCGCTCGCGGAAAAATTTATACGCTTTTTCGCCGGCGTTCCGTTTCCCTCCGCTTTCCAGCCCTTGGATACCGTGTCGATGTTAACTTTATGAGTTTCTCGTTGTGATTTCGACCGTTCAAATTGTTTATGAGTTAAAAAGCACGACAGCCAACGTGATTCTTACAACAAGTAGAAGGACGAGACGCCATTTTAGTAAGCTTTGTGTGAGGGCCTCGTTTTGGATCTGATGTAAACACCCAATTTAAATCACGTGATATGTTAGCCGATTGGGTCTATTGACGCCAGTTTCCCAGAAACCTCGTCATCTGTAGGTGCATTCTTTCCGTGGAACTGTCTCAGGCTCATCTTCTTTGTCTGAGGTAAGATCAATTGTGTCTGTAGTAGAGCCTAGTAAGGCAGTTTCTGAATTAATAGAACCTGTAAGTTGTGTAAACTTGTGCTGCTACTGTGTCCTGGTCCATCATGATTATTGTCCTGTCGCAGCAGTAAAAATACACAAAAAGTGTTAAAGGTAAAGTTCTTCAAACAGGGTAAACATTAATTGTATTTTATCTTGTTTATTATATTTTAACCACCCTCTGCAACCCAATTCTTTGCACTTTGTATAAGAAATAGCACCTAAGTTCTCCAATAATTAGTGATTAATACCACATTACACACCTACAAATGCACGGTATATTTTTTTTTCGAAAAAAGTTTACTTAACGTAACTCTTGTGAAAGAAATTCTACTCAGATTTCTGCCCAATTCAATCTGAAAAAAAAATCAAACATTTCAAGTTTTAAGTGTTTTTTAGAATTTCAAAATCAGTTCACAATGTTTTGACGGCTGGCACATGAAGCCTTTGAGAAAGTTCCCAGATGACGGTGTCATTAATTAATTAATAGCACGTGTGCTATTAATTAATTGCATGGTATTAATAAATACACTGCTTATTGACCAATCAGAACCCAGTATTTTTGTGGGAAGTGTGGAATTAGCTGAACAAGTGAGCACTAATAATGAGTTTCACTAAAATACGTAATACAATACAAGACCGTGTCAGCATTTTGTAACTCACTGCACACCTGCAAGATTCTGAGTGGGTGCTCAATTTTTGTAGAAAAAAGAATTTTCCACAACTCGAACACTCTCGTAGTATTTCATCCTTCTGCTTAAAAAACAATTTAAATTAATTGCAACGTAGTAGTTCAAAATAAGTTTAAATAATTTTATCTTCATGTTAGAGTTCAATGGATGTAAGTAACACATAACTGCATACTTGAAATAGCAAGCTGCATGTTCATTCAATGTAATAAATTTAAATTATTGAAGTATCTAAGTTGCTTACATAACTGTGTATGAAACTACAAAATATAAAATCATTTTCGCAACCAGTGCCAAGAGCAAGTTCAATGCAACACATACTTGCTTAATAACTACAATATGTGATTAAATTGTAAATATTAAAATTGTAACTGAACAAACAAATCGCCTGTGCAGAATCCTGGTCTTCTGCCGGTGTCAAGTCCGGCTAAGTCCCTTTAATGCAAGGGAACTATGAAGATCTTGCCTTGAGCTGCGATATATTTTTTTAAAATCTTTTTTTACTGTAAGGTGGACTAATTGTCTCTGAGTGTCGTGTTACATGATAACGCTATAACTAGTAGTTCTTACAAAGAATGCAGTGCTGCTGGAAGGCAAAAGATTTTTGGTTTTTTGTTAGCTTTCAAAATTTGTTTGGTTTATGAAGGAAAGGAAAATTGTGATGGCGTTTTCAAGATCAATTTAAAACTCATATTTGTCAGTTATCAAATCTGAGTTGAGAAACAACAGAAACCAAATTTTGACATATTGGTACAGAAAGAAAGCGCTGTAAAAGCAGATTGCCTTCCTCTTGAAAGCTCGTCAAAGCTTTCAGATGCTTGATGAACGGTTCCTTGTAGCGAGTTCGATGCCTAATTCTTATTTGATGTGTACCTGATCAGCCTTTGTCTTTCCTTCTGTACGCGATCAGCCTTTGTAATGAGCAAATTCGCATGCAATTATGATCAAATGCACAGATTTACACAGTATAGTAATAGCAAATAAGAAATAATACAAACAACTAAAAATTCAATTAGAAAACCTAATTTCGAACAAAATGTTAAAATATTTTGTCTACATAAACTTATTTTGATAATTTAGAAATACTCTTAAAAAGATACGTTTTGGCTTGTTCTTTGAAATTAGCTAGTTTAATAATGTTTCTAATTTGAGGAGGGAGTCTGTTCCAAATTTTAGGAGCTGCTGCGTTGAATGAGCGGTCACCAAGAGTTTTTCAGGTGATGCGCTTAGGAGGAGAAAGTTGAAGTTCGTTGTTTGAGCGTTAGCAGTATGCAGAGTTGTGCTTCACAGTGATCATATTGGTGATGTATTGTGGTGTTTGATCGTGGAGAGCTTTGAAGATAGAGATTAACATCTTGAGTTCAATACGGTAGGGGACTGGTAGCCAGTGTAGAGATAACAGAGTAGGTGTTATATGGCAGAATTTGGGGATGGGGCAGGCAAGGCGTGCAGCAGGCTGTTGCAGTAATCGAGGTGGCATGTTATCAGAGCTTGTACAAGTGTTTCCGTGTTCTTTTGTCTAGATAATTCTGGATCCGCCTTATGTTATGAAGATGGTAGAAGCAAGCTTGACATGATTTTGAGATTTGTGTTTACATGTTCATGTGGCAGTCAAACCATGTTCCTAGATTTCTTACAACGGTAACTGGGGCAATGTTGCAGCCAGCAGCGTCTAGGCTGTTGATATTCACTTTAGACAGTTGTTGCCTTGTTCCAAATATATAAAAGCGGATTTATTACGAACTGATTGTGCATTAAAAGACACAAATACAATGCGTCGTTGGAATTTGTGCTCGTGCCGTTGTTGCCGAGACAATGGGATCGGTGTTCATTGTTGCTGGGACCTTGGTGACAAAAGGCTTTCTTGTGGTCACCGTATGTAAATTATTTGCTGTTTTCGAGGGAACCCGTTTAAAACTAATAATTGCTGAAATCTTTCGCCATCTTTCCTTGACTTTCTTTCCAGCCCTCGCCCACGAAATCGTTGTCTAGATCGAACTGTAACCATACTGCAATTAAATCTTGACAAGAACTGCAGATTAGCTTGATTGTAGCAAGGAAGTGAAAATCCCTGCAATGAGTACAGACTGTTGAAATTGTGATTCATTGTAGGAGCCTTAAAACGGCAAAACAACCTTTCGTGTTCCTGCCACAAACTTCTTCTTGTACTGAGACAAGAAGACCAGGTTGGGGACTGAAGTGAGGCCTGGGATGAAACAATTGTTCAGTTCAATTTTACTGGAGAGATATTACTCGGAGATTTAGAGGCCACAGTCGATACAAACCAGACTGATTAATGCCCACCGATTTCTCAACACTGTGCATTTTGTCCAACATTGCCATCCAAAAAGCTATTGCAGACGTAAATTGACCACTTTCATGCTCTCAGCTGCACACACGGATTTAGAGAGGTTAGCACCTACAACAAACGGTGTGGATGTTCTAACAATGAAGGTTTATAGCTTTTAACCCTCAAGATCAATTACTTTCCTTTGCTTATCGTCATAGGTAACATGAATGATGTCAAGCTCCAATAAATCAAACGGAAGGTCTTCCTCTGTTGCAACTTTAAGGTCGATGGGAGTGCTACAAAGTTTAATCAATTTTATCACTGCTTGGTTGAATGCATTGAGGCGGACTGTTTCTGCATCTTCTTCGTACTCTAAATGGATTTTTAGCGACCACAAAATGTGTTTTGCTGTGACATTCTAAGCAAACTTGCATATGTTGCAGTATGTAACATTTTTACCAGAAGGCAACTCCACTTTTCGACTACAGCTACTGCAGCAGTAAGCCTTCAACGCATACTGTACCCCTACAACTTTACATCAATTTTTTATATTACTTTCGCCAGGAAAGTGCTTCATACAACCAAAACCAGAATATTCAGGCAAGACACCTGGTAGCGCGAAACGCTGCCAAAATTATAATTAGTATACACTTGTAAAGTTATTGAGGCGAAACTTAATCAACACTACTGTTTTCATCTCGACTTCCTTCAGCGATGAAGAGCTTGTGTAAATAAAATGTCAAACTCTTCGAAAAGTATTTTATGAGCCTCAGAAAACTTGGTTTAGACGTGTATCTGTGTAGAAAAATGCTGCAGTAACAAAAAGGCGTAAAACTGACCATGAAAATGTGAAGGGAAGCCCAGTTTTACCGAAGTTTAAGTTTAAGCTCGAACCGATTCTTGTTCATTCAAATTATTTTTTAGTTTGATTGACACGTTAATGGGCTGCAGAAACCAAGTTTTCAACAAAAATTAGACTGCCGCATTTTTGTTCCACTTGGTTTTGAAAATGACGAAAATTAAAAGTGTCTGAGTTTCTTGTGAAACCGCACTGGTTTGATTGCCTTGCACAAAATTTATAGGAAGCAAGTTTATGTTTTTAAGGTAGAAACCAATAAAAGAGACAATGCTTATAATGCTTGTAAAGTTTCACTTGTGTAACATATTGCGAAGTTTGTGTTTAAGCCACCGCAAATTGACGTAATTCTAGGTGGATTTTAGGGCCCCAGAGCCCCAAAAACTAGAGGGAGTTGGTCATTTCCAAAATTGAAACACCGACTATTGTTTAAATGCCATTATTCAATTTGGCCAACTCCACCTTTTGACTTTGCCCGGTTTTCCAAGGCAGAGGGCAAGGTATATACCGACTGGTAGAAGCAGTCGTCCCATCTAATGATAAAGCTTGCTGTGTTTGTACTCTTTGTGCTTTAATCAAAGCCATTGTGGAGAATGCTCGCTTTCCGTCCAGATCGTTGAACTCAACTCGCATTTACAAATTCAAAATTCAGAACATACTTACAACCACGTGCTGGTTATCCTTCCATGATCCCGTAATCCTCACAAAACACATCCAATAGAGCAGATAATAAACACTTTTTTAATCACAAACTTTTCTCTCTACTCGCTCACTGAAACCTTTTCTCACAACTGAATTTTTGTTGATTTCTCAAATGTCACTGCATTTCTTAAATTTGATTGGCTGTTAAAATAACAATGAAAACAAACACACCATTAAAGCTGTCAATTTCAAGGTTAGTTGTTTTAGGGATAGTTCACTGATAGTAGGGTAAGCCCTTAAGTACTCAACAACAATTCGTTGGTTCCATAATTATGTTTCCACGTCCATATCTTGGTAATAAGAGACCTCTTGTTAAATAAACCTGTTATAAACCTTGAAGTTAGAAAGTGTTCCAAACACTTCAAACCATCAAGCTGTATGAAAGTAGCAAGGGCAGAGTTTGCTTTTGCCACCGCACTGTAACTAATTCTGGAACACAAGCCTGATGGAAACTATAGTACTTGAGCCAGGGATGCTACACACACTGTTCACTTGACAACACTTAACCCACTGGTTACTCTAAGTTGTATTTTGGTTTTTGTTCCTTCCCTCAATGAGCCAAGAATTACTTCCGTTGCTTCACCTTAGGAGAGGGGGTCATACTCATCCACTTTTGGGGCTTCTCCTTCTTTATCTAAACTGAACTCAGAGTTGGTGTAGTGAAAGCCACCCATGTCAGTAGACTCAAATGGAACAGGCTGTGGTACTCTGTCAATTGGTGAACCCCTCCAAGAACACAAAGTGTTGTTGTGTACATCACACATTTTGTCCCCGACTAAACAGCCATTTCCTATTCCCTCTAACCACCGTCATGCACTACGTAGTGCTGTTCTACAAAGTCGAACTGCTTAGTATAGTAATGGCTTCCGGAGCAAGCGCTCTGCATAGAGCTTGACATCCACTTCAACAAACAAAAGCCTTGGCTCCATGGCAAACCCAAGTACTGGCTCTACGTTTGTCCCTGTCACAAACTGCAAAATGTCCCCGAGAGATATCAAGTCATTGTTTCTTTTTCCACCTGAAAAATGAAGTAAAAAGTTTTATACTGGTACCATGAAATTTTAGGGATACATTAATGTAGCAATTTTAAGAAATCTGTTATCTATGACACAGTCAATTATTATTAGCAATTCTTGTAAGTTTTCCACTTAATTTCCATCATTTCAAAAGCTGAAACAATTTGAATTAATTTTAGTAAAACTAAATTTGGGTAAATTAAATTTTTGAGAAATCACTAAAAAAAAGTATTTCCAAAAAATTTTGGTGTTTTATAAAATTAGTTTTAGAACTTTGCATTTTGTTCGAAAAGAGGAAAGCATTTTTTCTGGATTTAAGTTTCATTTCGGTGTGGGTGTTTGCAGGTTCTCAATGATATTGAATACATATGAAAACATAACTTTTTGTATCTGTTGGTTTTTGTAGACAAGATATGATGTTCCATTTTTTTTGTGTCTGCTTCTGGAGTAAACTGTACCACATGAGGACATAAGTCCAACTCCAGTCATAGAAAATCTTTGATGCTCAATGAAAAATAGTTATGAATGAACATTGAACAAGTACGATTTTTCGAATTATGCAGTATTTTCTGCATAGCTCCATAAATTAGTTACACATGTAAATTTATGCAATACTAGAACAAATTAAATCATTGATCGTTGAGAAGGGTTTCACTTATTGCCTACCTAATTCCATCCCAATCAATCTAGATTGACAGAAAAAAAGAAATTGGGATCCCCTTCCACCCTATCAGCATCAGAAGGGCAGGGTTAAAGTTGCATACTAGTCTCGAGCCAAAAGCAGTGTTAACAGTGTTATAAACCAACATTATGAGTTGTTGCATTCTTTTACATTTACTAGTCCTCCAGCAATAAAAACAGCTTATAAAACAAAGTACACATACGTGCAACTTCTCTCAAGTAGTTCATCAAAGAAACATACACATTTTCACAAAGCCAATTAAAACTATTACATACATACTCTAGTGTTCTGAATATAGTAAAGAATGGAAAAATGGTATTGGGCAGAAGAATCTTCCAAATTTAATTAGTGCAGCCAGACAAAATAACAGTTTCAGTGGAGAATTTTAAAAATTCAATAATTAAAGTACAGTAACTAGTTATAGTATAGACCAGTATCAGTGTGGAAAAATCCAATAAAAATGTTTACTAACATTTCAAAAAAGATGTCACATACTCACACAGATAGACTCTTAAACAAATAACAATAAAGTCATTTTTAAAATTAGTTTGTTAAAGTGCCTTGTACATGAAATATTTTGATGTGTCAGTGAATAAACCTTTCCAATTGCAAATGGGGACGAGTGGTGAAAAGTTTTATCAAAATCTGTTATGGTTCTCAAGATATTTGCTGTTTTCAACTGATGGCATTAGTTGTTCTACAGGCACGTTTTCAGCTTTATGAAATCCGCTGCAAATCCTTAACCTTTGGACAAAAATTAGTTATTATTCTGAAGAATACCTTTAGACACACCATCATCCCAAGGTAGCTTAATTTTAAGCAAAGGTTATGGATTTGCAGCAGATTTCAAAAAATAAAAATTTGCTGGTCCAACAACTGATAAAATCTTGAGAACAATAAAAGATTTTGGCAATTTTTTTACTGCTTTTCGTCAGCAAGGTCTTAACACTGGTACAACAAAATGTTTCAAGTCATAGACACTTTAAGAGTTACTGCAAATAAAGTGGCAGACTGACACAATAAAAGCAGAAAATACTAAAACTAATAACATATAATTAAGCTGTATAGAGGTGATTTTTTTAAAAATCTTAATTGCATATGTATGATTAACAGGGGCTCCAGAGTAACACACACTGCGTGAAGCATTATCATATAGAAAAGATAATAGCATAGACAGTAAACACTATTCGCAATTATTTGAAAACAATGAAAAATAGGTGCCAAAATGACCATGACAATATAGATTTTAAAAAAAACACTCATAAGTTTCAACTTACTTTCTACATGTGTATCTCTCACCAGTCTTCAGACTTTCCAAGATCTTATTCATAATTGGGTTCACACAGAAGCAACACTTTGAGGCAGTTTATGATTTTGGAAATCAACAGTAACAGTATTGATGGTCCGAGGTGGCTCGCTTTGGAATATAACTAAGAGAACTGGAGTTAACAGGTTTCAAGATGTTGTATTTTCTTTCACGCAGCCAAACTAGAGAAAGGTATTCGTGGCGGAAAATCTGCTCCCAACGCAGGTGGTAGTTGGTTTTGACACTGTATTTAGAAATAAAAATGTGTTTTGCCTCTTTCCCTTCCATAGAATTCAACCCAAAATCCTTACCATACTTCCCTTTCATGTCCTTCACATGGGCTGGCACTATGTTGGCAAGAGTCCAGGCAGTTGGACGATGACCAAAATACATAACATTAAGACAATAGTATTTCCTGCAAAGTTCATGAAGTTCTGCTAGTTGCTCATCTGAAATATCAAGGCGTTTAAAAAGAGAGAGACAGTCTCTTAAAATCTGACAGTTAGTCCATGAGCCAGACACTTAAATTTGAGATATTGGTACCACTCAGAGGGACAAATAGTTATACCTATTTTTGAAAAGCAATATGCTTGTAGATAACAAAAAACAGTGCTGGCCGTCCTGAATCGGTAACTTAATGATGGTAATCACAACCTTTTTGAGGGGGGGGGAGTGGGATTTCTTGTTCAGGAAAAGTAAATGGAAGGAGTGATTCTTTATCATATTCTAAAAAATAATCATGCTTCTGAAATGAAATTTGAAACAATATTTGTACTCCCTAACAGAAAAACTTTAGTACACATCTAAAGCTATATGATGTCATACCATGACGCAATGATGACGTCATATCTCCAAATATAGCACCTGCATTTCTTACCAGAATTCTGTGTGTTTTTCAGTCATAAAAATCTATTGTATGTCTAAAAAATACCTGAAAGTCTAAATGAAAAGATGGATTATATTTGGAGAGAGGTTATTGACTAAGACCCTCAGTGTATATTCTACATTTTTATCTTCTTTTCCTTCCAGGTACAGTTTTCGTTATATTTACTTTCTCATCAGTCCTTTGTATGACAATGTAAAGACGACCGCGACTGTTGTCAGTAACTGAA
>JAOBAT010002872.1:0-10857 GCA_026413305.1 Hydrozoanthus tunicans
GGGGAAGAAGGAAAAATATTAAAAGGTCGAACTGGTTAAAACGTGAATTGCTGCAATACTTTTCTTTCACAGTTGAGATTGTGCGTCAGCAAGGAAAGCGCTCGGTTTCAAAATACTATTATGTCGCCGATACTAACATAACCTTGTTGCTTTCTAAAAGGTGACTGTGCTGACACTGCAGTCGGATTGGCAAACAGTAACAAAGTTCAAGACAGAAAATTCACCGCCTCTTCAGTTTTTGACAACACAACGTCCTCAAAGAATGGAAGGCTGAACTACATAGCAGGCTCTTCATGGTGTGCTGATGAATCGAGAGACCCTACCCCGTACTTACAGGTTGATCTGGAGTCAGAGTACATCATTTGTGCCGTTGCCACTCAGGGAAACTCGCAGGCGGACCAGTGGGTCAGGACTTATCAATTACAATACTCTACAGGAGGCGGCAGTTTTACGAATTACACGGAATCAACATTCGAAAAAAAGGAAACCAGGGTAAATTTTTGCTAAATGATTCAATTCTTAAAAGAATGCATAAGAATAATGAAAAAAAAATAGGGTGATTTTAATTTAGTTCCCTTACTATGAATTTGACGTTTAAAGTACTGAACGTTACACTCTTTTTTTATGAGCATTTCATATAACAACAAGAGGCCGATAAATGTCCAAAATGTAAAGATGTACTAAGAACTTGGGACATACTGAGGCTGAGGAAGGGCAATAAACTTTTAATTTGGTCGCTGCACATGTACAAGATTTGGAAAAGAGTTTCTTTTTCCAAGTACGTATTTAGTGTTGTGAATGTATACAGGTTTGTTTTAAACGTCTTTTTAGTTTATCATTTTATCTTTTTCTGTTCCATTTTATACATTTTCCTCTTGTTCTTTTAGATAAAAATTCCCAAAGAATTTAAGGATATTTAGCTTCAGCCTAAGAATAAGATGTTTTTTTTTGACTGTGCTTTGATTTGGATGATGTTGAATCCTAAGTGGTTTGTATAGTAAAGCTGCCATTATAGTTAGATGTTATACTGATCTTTACCAGCCCACGCTCTGAGTAGGGTCAGACATTATATGCTGGCATAATTCAGCACAAAGGCATAGTCCGAGCATCGAACATGATGCTCGCATAACTGACAAGTTTACAGCTAAGTTTAAGCATAATGCTACAAAGCTAATATTTTTCTCGTTTTCAGTAAAAGAAGATACCAAAAAGAAGTTACCTTCTTTCTCTTATCAATTTTTTTTCTGGAGCATAAATCAATCGGTCACGCCCATTATGCTGTCTGGCATGTAGGGCAGCAACAAAATCACTACATGCCTGTCTGTTCTGGGCAAGCTTCTGAACAGTCCCCCAGTTGTGATGGAAGGTCTTGAGTTCCCTTCCACAGTTCGTCAGCCGGTTATCTTTGGTCTTCCTCTCTTCCGTTTCCCTTTTGCGTCCAGTGGAGAGCTGCATAAGAGATATTGCTGACTCTCTTCTCATGATGTGCTCGATCCATCTCAAAACCTTCACATAATATTGGTGCCCGTGCTATTGTTTTGGTTGCAACTGACAAGAAGATGTTGATTGGAGGTGTAGAATTCTTTTTACTCTACCACTGTGTAATACTGTCTCTCCAGTATTGGATTTATATCTTCCTGATCTTGTCCATCTGCTTTCACTGATTCCAAGAATGTGCAAATTGTAGCGTCTCGTCTCTGCTGCTACTTGTGCCTGCTTTCCTGTCTAAAACATTGTCCTCACGTTACGGAATCCATTTCTGATCTTTGTTTTGGCGCACAAGACCTCCATCTTTCTGTCAGTGGCTTCCACTCGGATTTCACCACTGTCATTCATACTAGCGCCTTGTGATGACCCAAGAAGTCTATCACATCCAATTATGTTAATTTTCTCTTTTGCAATTTCCGTAGCATAGGTGGTTTATCCAAAACAACAATCTGGCCCTTACCCTTTGACCTGTTTGGCATGGGTGAACCTACCAGGTATACCTGACATCATCCGACATAGCTCTAGGGGTCGCTAGGGCACACAAACCGCTCCACCACGAAAAGGTGATGACCCCTAAAGAGCGTTTTCTGGAGCATAAGGCTCAGTTTAACCCAAGCCGAAATAGCCATTTGCACAAACAAGCTGTTAACGTATTAGATATACAGATATTTAAGTGCTCTATATTAGTTGCCTTTAAGGGTAATAAAGGTCACCAGAATGCTACGTTATGAACAAGCGATACATGTATTGGTTGATTCAACAACAAAATTTAGGCCAGCATAACACGAGCATAATGATTCGCTGCGAGTATAAGTTTCGGCATAATGGTACGCCTATTAGATGTCAGCATAATGGACTAATTTATGAACAAAATGTGTCTGACCCTAGCACAAAGCCACCACTTTTAATGCGAAATTGTATTGTGGAATAAAACCTTTCTATTCACCTAACATATGATATGCATGTTCATACATTCACCATCATAACCGAGCTGAGTCTTGATGACTTCTTTCAACAGACCTTCCAAGGCAACTATGATCGGACAACTATAGTCAAGCACTTCCTTCACGAAGGGATACAAGCTGAAGTAATCCGGGTTAATATAAATCGATATTACACAAGAGCCTGTTTAAGACTTGAACTCTACGGTGTAACAAAACAAGGTACTAAAAGTTATGACAAAACTAGAAAGAAAAGGGAAAGGGGATGGGAAGGAGAAACCGAGAGGGTATTGGAAGTGGGAGGGGAAAGGGGAGATCCAAGAGTCGGGGTAGGAGTTGAGAAGAGGGGGTTTGGGAGTTAGATGGGGAAAGATATAAGGAAAGAGAGAACAATGAAAGATAAGGGAAGAGAAAGGAGAATAAAGCTTTCAACCGCCACATGTGTGGGCTGTCCGACTACCTTAGAATAGTGAAGCTTAATAACATACGTTGGTATGGGGATAAACAAACTTATGTCTGTTGATAATGGTAGTTTTGAATTAAGACATATGATCTGTATCAAACTTGACGTGTTTGTTCAAACTAAAGAAAAAAATTTTAGCCGCTTTTAATTCTTAAGGTTGAAAAAAAAATTGTAAAAACGAAATCCCTTGAAAAAAAATTTCTGTTTAGCCCAGTTTAAGTATTTTACCTACCTCGTACCCAGGGCCTCATTTTCGGTAAGAACCTGGGAACGAGGTTATATCTCATCCATTGGGAACCAATGAGCTTCAAGTACACCCTGATTATGATCAAATAATCCAAAAGTTATCAAACAAAGAACCGTTCAAAATGTCACTATTTTATTTTAAGTTTTATCGAACTCTATGTCCTTTCCTTGTTTCATCTCCTTTATAGAATGTTCAAGTTCCTCAGTTGGACTCCAAAACCTTGAAGCAGTTCCTAACTACAGATTTACAGCCTCCTCGTATTATAATGATTCCAAACCTTACGAAGCTAGGTTTAACTCAACACACGGGTGGACTTCATTACCAATTGGAAGAGATGATTCCTGGCTTAGAATTGACCTAGGTCAACCTTTCATCATTTGCGCTATAGAAACTTTGGGCAGTGGAAGACCCTATAACAATGAGTATGTAAAAACTTACAAACTAGGATTTTCAATGGATAACACAACCTGGCGATACTACCAAGAACATGGAAAAACCAAAGTAAGCTCCACTCTACTTTATTTCCTTAGAAAGAATCGAATGTTTCTTTGTTGCAAAACCATAAATCCGGTGGTACCCGACAGCATAAAAGTATAAAAGCAAGACCAAAGATAAACATTTCGAATATTAAAATATGGTTTTCAAGAAAATTTTAATGGAATATTTTGATGCTTAATCACATCGTTCTCAACCACAAATTACAGCTTGCCATTTAAATATTGTATAAGCTGAAATGATTACAAAGCATTTACTGTTATGTGTGAGTTAAAATAGTTGTAGTTCTTTTGAGGCTTTTAAACCATGGGTGATTGTTGGTTACAGAATCGTACTAGACAAATCTGCTCAAGTAAGAAAATATTTTCCGCCCAAATAAAGAGGATCAGTAAGTCCATCCTTAACAAACTGAGAAAGTCTTCAAATCATCATAAACAAACTGCACCGGAAGTCGTCGACAAATGTAAGAAAATTTTGATACGTGTTCCATTTCTCGGAAATAAAAGTGACTAGCTACTGAAATCATGCGTAAAGAAAATCAGACGCTACCAGAAAGAAAACGACAGATTCATTATTATGTACGACACCAAGAAACTGTCTTTCTTTCTATCAACAAAGGACAAGTCCCTTGGAAATGTTCGTGGCCAAGGCCCTTATTTGTCGCATTTGGCCGAAAGAAGCGTAGGTTCTACTTTACTTGAACTTGTTAAACTGGTTTTACCAACCGGTTTGTGTTGCGAAAAAAGCGAGGTGGCCACGCATTTCTTGGATGAGATTGTTGCTGGTAAAGTTTTACACCTTGTCCATTTTAGCAGTGTGTTAAAAGTTTGAAGTTAAAGCAAGACTTCCCCGTGTGTACTACCCGAGTAGTCCAGGCGTAATTATAGTGTACGCATGCTTATAAGACAGTTTCGGCACACAGACATGGCTTGGTTTTGGCAAATATAAAAAGAAACCACAAAATAGAGTAACGC
Source organism: Hydrozoanthus tunicans (assembly GCA_026413305.1). Lineage (NCBI taxonomy): Eukaryota > Metazoa > Cnidaria > Anthozoa > Zoantharia > Hydrozoanthidae > Hydrozoanthus > Hydrozoanthus tunicans. The sequence goes on from JAOBAT010002872.1 coordinate 4,609, forward strand.
GCGGCTTCAGTTGGCTTTTTTTGGCCATTTTAGAAAAACACAAAGTACTAGGCAATAAACTGTACCTATGGCTATACTGACTTAATTTGTTTCAAAACTTTTTTTATTGCAGTTTTTTAAATGTTTATGCGTTACGCAAAAAACGTTTCTTTTATAGTTTTTACTTAAAGCGTGTTTAACTGTGTTTCCAGTTGGGGATCGCACGTTCTTGTTGTCGAAATACTAGTCAAGTGCATTCCTAAATGAATGTCGATACATCCCTTATTTGGGTACGATTCTTCATGGTTATACCATACTTAGCCAAGTAGTCACTCCTTCCACTGTAAAACTGTTGCAAAAAGTTCCTCTCACATAAATTATTGAAAACCGTAAGCTTGTATTTTATAGCTGTATTCGACGAATTTTCATACAGTCAGGTCACTCTTATTCCTTGATGTATGTCAGTCCCGCCTTGGAATTGAGAACACGTTAAATTCCTCCTTTCCCCTAGTTAATGTAAAACAGAACGAATCGCGGTTTAGTTTGGGAAAAAGTGACTTGCTCTCTGTTGCACACACGTAACTCAGTTGTGCCGATAAAAAATGTCCTTAAATGATGAGGTTGTTTTTTATATCATTTACAAAAAATAAGGAAAACTAAATAAATCATATATAGAGTATTATTACAATCCATGACAAGTAACTTGTTACAATTCACGACAGCTCAAATTATTGCAATTCACGACGATGTGTTATTGCAATTTACGACAGGTGTGTTGTTACAATTTCTCGACAACATTATTACAACTTACGACAGGTATTACAATTCACGACGCGAATTACATTTAACGACGGACTAATACAATTCACGACTCGACAGTACAACGTACAAATGTGGCCGGCTTAAAAAGTCTTTGCTCAGAAAAGTATGTTTTTCTTTCTCCTCATTTGCAATGCTTACTTAAAGGAGTTCTACCAAAAACGTTATCTTATTCAATCTACACTTTCTTTTTTACAAAAGCTTTTTGCAGGAAATAAGCGGAAGGATGTACGACAAAAGAATATACTAAACCAAAAATCCACTGCAAAGTATTTGAAGTTGCGTCCCAAGACCTACAACAATATTCCCACATTGCGACTGGAGGCATACGGTGTTGCTCAAGGTAATTGAAAAACATTTTTAGTTATTTATTGTTTATATATTAACTTTATTTAAACAGAAATTCAAGTTCAGCAAAGCTGGTTTAAATGAAGATCAGTATAGAATAATATGAATATATTATAAACTATAAAAATGAAAACAAAAATAACCAAACAAAAAGGAAATCATTCCAAGGCTTCATAAGAGTGAAAATTAACTGGGGTGATTAAGATGTTGGTCGACTTTTGGTTTTAAACTAGTGAGAGACTGATCATGGCGTAAATTACAAGAAAGAGTGTTCCAGGATTTTTCGGCATTGGATTTTAAAGATGTTTGAAATTTAGTTGTCTTGGCAAATTGCAGGCGGATAAGGTCTTCAATTCTTGTGTTGTAGTTATGCATTTGTTCCGAGAAGTAGAAGTTGTCTAAGAGATAGACTGGAGCCAGGCCATTGATGCTCTTATGAATCTGCAAGCGCTTGTCGGGTATTCTCAATTTTTGAATCCCCTTTATGTTTGCATCATTAAGGAGCCTAATAATTTTAAATCATTCGATATTCAAGCTACTTAAGTTTAAACATATCATATTCATATCAATTCGGGCATAAAATAGCTGTTAAATAAAAGTCAATATACGAAAGGCCACTCTAGTTTTTTCTCCTGTCATCCGATAGAAAGTCGCGCTCGCAGCCGCGTTGATCATTAAATAAATTTAATCTCTCATGAATTTGACAAACATAAAACGCAATGAGGACTTTTTTCTGTTCCTTTTTGTTTCCACCATTTTTTCATTTCGGCCATTTACAATAAGCTTCTTCAGGGTGTAACTTTACATCCATTATACACCTTGACCTGAAAATTTACAAGAAGGTCATTGTAAACTTTCCTTACTAGTTATAAAATTTAAAACAAGAAGTAAAACCAGTTGCGTATCTAAAACACCTGTAATTTGGAAATATTGAATAGAAACTGGGAATGATAAGGGTAATAATTGATTTTCTGCAAAATCAACCTGATGAAGATCATTCAATAAACCCCGAGATAAAGTATTGTTGTGAAAAATAAGCCTTCGACACCCTTTGCCTTATTTCGTTCACTCTTTTGATAAAAAGATAAAGTTAAGGTCAGTTTAGGAACTCGTTAGCCCCTTAGGAGTTGTTCTCAACAGCTTACTGACCTATTCTAAAAATTATAATCCAAAAATCTGATAGTTTAAGTGGTTAACAAACGAACCGATCCTCCCTTTGGTATTCAAAGATGCAGGGTATTAAGCTGTTGCGTGTTTTTATGTGGGTTGCCGTTTCTCCCTTGATATTGAAAGAAGGAGGGTGTTAGACCCCAACCACACTAATGCGTTTTCATTTGAAAACGCACCGTTTTCGATCCGCTTTCTTCTTGCAACCACACCAAAACGGAGACCTTCGTTTTCGAAAACGGAGATAGTTGAAAACGCTTTTCAATCCGCAGACATTTGAAAACGCATTGATACGTTTTAAGTGTTGTAAAACGAAAATATAGCTTTTCCAAAACGCTGTCATCATGATGGCGAGTTTTCGAGCAAACGAAAGAAGATTGTATAGATAAATCCAATGCCTGACGAGGGAATGCCACGCTAAATTTCACGAGAAGAACCGATATCGCTCGAGTTTATTTCTCTCGAATAAATTGTTTACGTTGGCCAGGTGCAAGCTAGGTGCAAGCGTACTTTAGGGAAACCAATACCATCCTCAGCTGTCTTTTTCATCAGCCAATCAGTGTAGTGCAGCTCTCACAGTCATGACAAGGCATTTGGTGAACTCGTCCACTGAAATATATTATTACAGGAAAATAGAAAGATCTAAAGTTAAAGAATGGATTCTTTACTGCTTGACAAGGATTAGTTAATGGTGAATAGCAAGACGATGAATTTGACCTCTGTCGGAAGCGACATGACAATCTATCAGCGAAAAAACAAACATCGGCAAAAAGTCATTAACTCTAGAAACTCTAAATAAGTAAGTATTTAGTTTTGTTTCTGAAAAGGAGTTGCTGTGAAGGTTTCAATCCAAGAACAATCTAAAACTGAAAGCTGGTTTGGCCATTTTTTAGCCGGTCCCGGAGTATACCAAAGCAAAAACCGAAGGAAAAATGAATTGTGCTATTTACACGTGGTGATGCATGCACGATGAATGGCGACAATTTTACTGAAGAGTGGTTACAAGTTGCACAACTGAACAAACCTCTATAACCATCTGTCAAGAAATTAGCCGGAAGAAATGCTGTTCTGGTCTTAAGGCGAAGGCTGCAACGATCATTTGTGAGGAAAAGTATAATTAAACTGCATTTGGTTCAGTGTGGCACTGTTGCTTGCTGCTGTGCCGGCTGCTGTTTACTTGTCTGAATCTGGCTTACATTTTTGACATTTTTCACTGCTTTTCCTGTGGGTTGTGGTTATGCTTCGCAATAGAATCAGCGTAGGCATTTACTCTTAACTCACTCAGATATTTTAAGTTATCCATTCCCATTACATTAAGTGAATTTATTGTGTTTTCTTACAGCTGTCTTGTTTACTTGAAGTTCGAGTCGTCGACAGCCAGTGCTCGCTGAGCCTATAGTAAGCGGATTTTGGTCGCTCTAAAAACCCAAACTTGAGCTCAAAACTTAGAAAATTGTCTGCTTTCGTAAACTTGGAGTTTACCATTCACAACTTTATTTTCAGTCGAAATGAAGCTTTCATTTCATGTTTGCGTAAACGATAGCTCTCGCGAAATCCGCACTCGTCTTTCAGCCAATTAACTTACCGCTTTTAGCAGTACTGTGGGTATTCCACAAAAAATACCCACTGTAGTTAACCAATCAATATGCGCGTTATATTGTGAGCTATGCGATTCTAGGACAATTACTAAATTCAATCGAACAAAAACAAAACAATCATGAATATTTGTTTCTAATTAATGCAAACTTATTTCCAAAAGTTTACAACGTAGGACAACGTAAACAAAAGAACAAAGCACAACAAGCAACTAAAGAGTTTCGTCTTTTTAGGTTACCGATCCTCCCTTGGTATTAAAAGAAGGAGGGTATTAAACTGTTGCAAGTTCTTTGGCTGACGACCTTCCCTTGATATTGAAAGAAGGATAGTATTAAACTGTTCCATGTTCTTAGGCTGCCGATCCTCCCTTGGTATTGAAAGAAGGAGGGTATTAAACTGTTGCAAGTTCTTAGGTTACCAATGCTCCCTTGGTATTGAAAAAAGGAGGGTATTAAACTGCTGCAAGTTCTTAGGTTATCGATTCTCCCCTTGATATTGAAAGAAGGAGGGTATTAAACTGTTGCATGTTCTTAGGTTGCCGATCCTCCCTTGGTATTGAAAGAAGGAGGGTATTAAACTGTTCCATGTTCTTAGGTTGCCGATCCTCCCTTGGTATTGAAAGAAGGAGGGTATTAAACTGTTGCAAGTTCTTAGGTTACCAATGCTTCCTTGGTATTGAAAAAAGGAGGGTATTAAACTGTTGCAAGTTCTTAGGTTATCGATTCTCCCCTTGATATTGAAAGAAGGAAGGCATTAATTTGTTGCATGTTCTTAGGTTGCCGATCCTCCCTTGGTATTGAAAAACGCAGTGTATTAAACTCTCAACTAACAGCTTTATGGGGCATCGCTTCTGACGGGAGATTATACAACCCGAGTTCAGCTTGGTGTCCTCGCCCGCCTTCTATACCCCATACCTCAGAGTACATACAGGTCGACCTGAAGAGAGCGTTCACGATAACCGGTATATCTACACAGGGACATCCAACCCGTCAGGAGTGGACAAGCACGTACTCCATGATCTATTCTTTTGACGGCAACAGTTGGTTTCATAACATAGAAAATATTCGCGCATTTCAGGTGCAAGCAGATTACTTGAAATAACATTGTGGTTAAAATATTATACTGAAGTTAAATCGTCTACTGAAATGTCATAGTGAGAAAATGTCATTCAGCATATAATTCGATTTCAGTAAGCTAGAAAAACAACTGAACGACTCAACATTTTTGTCATTGTCTTTTTTACCAATATTTCATTTTCATATAAGTTTTTATTCTATATTTTACTTTATAAAACAACTCAAATAGTAAGCTCATTCTGATTGGCCAAAAACCCATTTTACATGAGAGTATGTCAACACTGATTTCGAGTTTTTCGGACGTTTTATTTACCTCAGTCGCTTTTAGCAGTTATAACAGTACTAGTCAAAAAAATAGATCTTAGAGCGAAGTTTTTCTCATCTACAGAAGAGCTCTGATTATCGCAGGAAGGACGAAACATTCTGGTTTAACTATCCCTTTGCTGCTCGATATGTTCGAGTCCGTGCGTTCCAAATTTTCGACCATAAACCCTGTCTGAGATTCGATCTCTACGGATGCACTCATGGTATGTTGTGTTAAGAGAGCTTTCCAGTATTAAATTTTACTTCGCTAAATTTTTCTGCGACACTGTTGCGGAAAGGGCTTTGGTGAAGATAAAAGGAATCCTATAACATTGATTTCTTTGTCTTAAATAATGACTTTTGTCATGTCCGTGTCTATATTTGATAATCATTGCACAAATCTAAGCAGTTTAATTTAATATTTCTACGTTTGAATTACTCGCGCAACGCGATTTCGAAACGTGACGTTTTTTGGTTCTAGTGCCCATCACCACGATCGGTGAGAACAACAGCAACGAACGAGAAGGGGGTCTGGCACTGCTGCTAAAACACATGACGTTTCAAAATGGCGGAGCGCGGGAAGTTCAAACCGTAGAAATGGTCAAACGTGCTTTGCGTTAGATTTTTATACAAAGTTACCAACTTTGAGCTGCGGGTTATAGAGTGAGGAATATCTAAGTAATGCACTTGCTGTCCCGGCGACCGTGCCGAGGACTATATGTCGGCAGTTACCAGCTCGGTGCGACAGGCGCAAGCTTTGTCCTGCCTTGCTGTCACCTCTGAATTTTGTCTTCCGGCCAAGAACGAATCAGGTCGTCAATGATTGTACAGGGTGCTGAGGACGTTAATGGTTGTACAGAGTTGTTCAGGACGTTAATGGTTGAACAGAGTTGTTCAGGACGTTAATGGTTGAACAGAGTTGTTCAGGACGTTAATGGTTGTACAGAGTTGTTCAGGACGT
>JAOBAT010002894.1:0-10856 GCA_026413305.1 Hydrozoanthus tunicans
CAGTGGCATTTCTAAATGAGGAACAGCAGTGAAAATTGTCAAAATCTTTTAAGGATCTCGAGATATCATTGTTTAATGTTTTCAACTTATAATGTTTCAAGTAAAACTTGGGCCAATGAAGTATTCCGATGTCATCTTCAGAATAATTACTAATTTTCGTAAAAAGGCTAAGAATTTTTGTTTTTTCTTTGAAGTTTGAGTAAGAACAACAAACAAACACACAACACAATCTGCTGTTGAAAGTTGCAGAGGTTATAAACTGTAAATAAGAATAAGTTCAATACTAAAAACCATAAAAAATTTTTAACTTTTAATTTTTTTTTTTAATTTTTCTGCTCATCAGTTGCTTTTTACTGTTTCTTGCAGTTTAGTGCCTAAAATGAAAACACTGTTATTAGCAATAAGAATAAGTAGCTTACTTCATAAGTGTTTTAAGCACATACTTAGCTCGATATTTACGTAGTAGATCGGTGAAATACAGAGCGTATCAGCCACCCATATCAATCACGTGTGGTGATATCAAACACAGCCAATCAGGACGCACGATTTCCATATCATCACGTGTGAATGATATGAAACTTTCCCGCCGTTGAACAGCTTGTAAATCTACTTCGTTAAACCATTTTCTGTGTCAAATTAAAATATCAATTTTGCATTAAACCCAGAAACTGCGCTCACTAGTGAGATAATTTTTCAACACTCGAAGATAAAATTCGTATCTCCGCGCGGCCATGTAATATCCTCTATTTATTCTATTAGGAATGAGATGGTTTTGTTTCGGTAAGTTTCAATTTTTATTAAAAAACAGACACTCTGACTTGTCAAGTACTGTGTGTCTACAACACTCTCAGCAAAGGTTCCGTTTTTTTAAAAGATATTTCGATTTGTATTTAAGCTTAGAAGATATTTTCCGTGTTTCCATACTCTGTTTGAAACACGCGGAATTGTCGGGAGAACACGAGAACGGATTCCGATCACGTCCTAAAAGAGAGGGACTCACTGTTAAAAATAGTAGACTTTCCTTCTGGAAAAAACTTGAATGAAGTTAATTTACAATACATTAAACCCAGTGACGTAATTAATAGTGCACTTATACGCTCGCACACGTAGTTCCAAATCAGAACAGTTAGACAAATGACAAAAAACGATGTTTACAACACTCCCACTTTTTGACATTTGTGCAACAAAAATGTAAGTCCAAATTTAGTCCATTTTCTTCATTCCCATTAAATCACGTAGTTTCATAAACTGTGTTTTTGCAAGAGGTTTTGTCAGTATATCAGCGATCATTTCATTTGAAGGAATGTACTTCACTTCAATATCTCCATTCTGTACTGCCTCTCTGATAGAATGATAGCGAATGTCAATATGTTTTGTTCTGCCATGAAACACTGGATTTAATGCATTTGAAATTGCTCCTTTGTTATCTTCGTGTATCACGGTGTTTTCTTCAGTTAACATTCCAAGATCCCTCAGTACTGTTTTCGAGTGTTTTCCCAACATACCCAAGTGTTTCCAAAAGAGTACGGAAACACGGACAACATCTTCTAAGGAAAATAAAAACTGATGACGTCATTCGTGGTTTCTATCCAGATTTAGAAAATTTCCTTGGCAGGCAGCGCTTTTTGCTGAGTTTAATATATAAAGAAAATTATAAATGAAAAGAAAGCTGTTCGTTTATAAGCTCCATCCTTTTCGGACTAACGCCATTTTGGAATTTTCTTTCCACTTATATTTTGTCCACTTATATTTTTGTTTTTTGCTAAAGAAGTAAAACTTGAAGTATGAACTTGAAGCATTCATAAAACTATTCCTGTCTATAAAGATCAAAAACTGAAACAAACCGAAATAAAGACTCAAACAAACAAAAAATTGCTTACTTTCTAAAAAGTTTTAAGATTATCTCATTTGAGAGTAGAAGTCGTTAGTTTAAAATAGAACAATAGGGATTTTTAAGGGACACAAGGGGTGTACAACAAGATAGATGGGGTATAGGTTTGGGAGGGACAAAAACAAGGACGAAGGTTTAATAGTTGTTGTTAAGGACACAATATTAAAGCGGTGGCCTTAAGTGTATTGGTGTTATCCTCCTTTAGAAAATAATCCTGATGTAACGCGCGCTCTGATTGGTTACAAATCTATTTTCTATGAGAGAATAGAAAATAGATTTGACGTCTTACAGCTCAAGATCTTTTTTTTCTCTATAGTTATTTTCTAAAAGGGATAAGACAGTATGGCTTGTGTTTCTAGACAATTTTAGAACAACTCGGCTTCACCTCGTTTTCTCTCAACATTTTTCTCGTGCCCTCTTACGTCATAACCATTTTCTAAAATTTCTAGAATCACGTGCGATGCTGTTTTATTCCCTTAGTCAAATTGATTTCCTACAATAAAAGTCGTGAAATATGTTTACCTGTGATTAAAACAGAGTTCGTACCTTCGCTTAACAACGCCTGCAGGTTTTTTTGCAGTTGTTTATAACGTATCTGTTACTATTGCAATAACCTCTCCAGCCGGGGCAGCGGCGGTCTTTATCTACACATGATCCACCTAATGATAAAAATCATTTTGCAGATATCAATAACTTGTAATAAAATTTTAATCACACCTAACAACAAGAAAAGGATGACGAAAACCTTTGCAAGTGAAGTTGTTGATAATCGTGATAATCGAAAATAAAACTAAATGTTTTTTAATGACAAGAACAAAAACATTAATAACGATTTTGTTGAACCAAATACAACCGTTAAAGTTTCTGTTACTTTGAAGTTTAAAACAAATTAACGTAAACTTTTTTTCTACCTCAGCGTTGTAGTTCGTATCAATTTAAAAATTTCCAGCACATAGGATGGAAACGTTGGTGAAAAAAAACCTATAAAGGTTCAAATGTAGAAAAACGATTATCAAAGCAATCGGCCAATTAAACTAAAGGTAGAAACGGGATTTAAAAACTTCATTCTTACTTACATAAAAAAAAACTTGTTTTCTTGTTTACTAGTTCTTGTAGATTATTAGTTACTAAATACACACAACAACTCTTAGACTCCTGAGCGATCTAGGGTTAGATGACTAAGTTGCATGGGCAATTTTCTTTCTTATCCTTTTGGCTAATTTCAATCTGGCGACGTTAATTATAAAACCCGTGCCCCAAAATTAAATTGAATCTGATCTAATTGAAAAGAAAATTACAACAGCAGATAAGACCGAGTTCAGAGCTTGGTAAACATTAATCTAAAAATTAAACTTATAATGGGCAACTCATTTACATTGGGCATCATCAAATTAAAACAACTTAAGGTACATTATCAACAGTTATTGTTACTAGTAAGATTACATAAAGCGATCTTTTCAATCCTCATCTGACTTTAACTTCAGCGCTTGGGCTGTTAATAGCAGAGCTTCGGTAATAATATATTTGTAGGGAATTTTGAACATAGTAATTCAAAGGAGCTGCGTCACCAACCTCCTCCGCCACCTCCGCCGCCTCCGCCTCCGCCTCCGCCTCCTCCTCCGCCTCCTCCGCCGCCTCCTGAGGATTTAAAGTATAATCAGATCAGTACAGTGGACTAGCTAGTCAGAGCTCCGGTCAGACCACTGTGTTGTGCCCTTAAGCAGGGCACATAACCTTACTTGTTCCAGTCGGGCCAAGTAATAGCTTCTGATCGGGGTTAACCAGCGATAATTTGGTGTCTTTTCCAGATGGAATCATCTTACTATACCGAGATAATCGCGGCTGAATGGTCCATTACAATACATGGCGAGCTTATCGCCATGCACTATGGGAGAACCCTGGTCATACTACTGAAAGGGGGGACAACCGCCTCATGCTTTATACTCGTTCTTTCTAACTAAATTGGGCATCTTATTCCGGTGGATGAAAATATCAGGAAAAGTAGATATCGTTTTCGAAGAGCAGAAGAAGAAAAAGCTGAACTACAAGTGTTGAGGCAGTACAGTATACCAAGCCAAGGGATCAAGAACAACATGCGTATTTTCAACAGTAATAAAGAATGATAAAGAATTTTTGGCCTGAATCAGCAACAATGGTGTAGTTGTTGACAACGCAGTACAAAGTGAAAGCCCCGAGAAAATACATTTTTACAAATTGCGTAACTTTAGTGCGTCTCATTAATTCATTTTAGATTTTTTTCTTAATCCACAATGTTCTAGAAACCACTCGAACCAACTCTTGAGCGGTCTCGTTCGAGTTCCACTACGTAAAATGATTTCTGCGAAAAGACTATGCATCCTTCGAGCGACGCAAGTGCGTATCCTTCCCAGCCTGGTAAATGGGTTTTGTTAGTCTTGACAAGACATCATGACATCGAAATCGAGTGATCCAAAACGAAAAGCTGCTGTTTCTAAAACCTTTATAATTCTATTTTTACCACGAAAGATTGTGCAAACACTTTTTTGAAATAAAATGGAACAACAAAACAAAGGATTAAAATGGATTTCAAAGCATTCGGGTTATTTTTCCAATAAGCAATTAAGGTGTACAAATTCATTCAGTTCATGATAATGTACAAGCTACCGGAATTCAGATTATTTCTATAGTAAACAAACACGGATTCTTTAATTTTCATAGGTTTCTTAGAAATTATCATCATACCGTACAAAGATTGTATTCCCCGGATGTCGTCGCTATGGAGACGTAGGTTTGCCTGGTAGCTGTATGTTGGCCACATGATTGATCCACGCACATTGGAGTGTTCCAGTCCTAGAGCGTGTCCAATCTCGTGCACGGCGACCCAGAGAAGATCAGTGCCACGCCCACTACCTACTGTCCAGCTCTCTGCTTCATCAAAGTGAAGTCGCCCGTCTGATGGAAAGAATGCATGCGCTAATACTCCCCATTGTTTATCAAAGGGGTAGTTGCACCCTCTCTCCCCTGGCACCCCGTCATGTCTGCCATATCCGAAACTGCAGCATAAGAAATTCAGTCAAATTAGAGACACGCGTTAACAACTTGTCACCGATTCCTCCTAAAATAGCACATACAAACAAGACGTTTAGTACTGAAAAAATAAAAGTTGATCAGAAGGCGAGCTACTGAAGATCAAAAGCAAAATTCACCAAAAGGTTGTCCTTAAAAAGTTTGGGCTCTGGTTAGAAGAATTTACTAGAAGGTTATAGTCGCCAGCTTCTTTCATAATGTATAGGTTGTCTAATTTTATTTAGAATTGCGATATGGGCGAAGAGCAATATAATTACAGTAGAGCATACTGTAGCTTATTATTTGAATTTGTTACAATATATTGACATGGCCCAGTCCCCAATCCTCCCATCAGCAACACTTGTACAGAAAGGTAAGGTTCATTCGTATGGCAAATTTGGGCACCAGGAATCTCATATTGAAAACTTTTATGAACCATCTAAGTCTATGTCTAATGTTCTTTGTATATACTGAATATACGGAAAATGTGCCTCTACAAGCACTAAACATTTTTAAGATGTTTCTTTTCTTCATAATGTAAGATAGGTGTTCAATTTTCGAGATGCTATTAAGTACATCTTTTGAAGAAACAACAAACGAACTAACAAAATTACGTTTTTTCAAAATAAACATAAGGTCTTGGTTAAGGTAATATTAACTGGTAGGAGATATTAACAAGCAAAAGTAAAAAGTAGGGCCGAGGTTGTTACTAAGAGTAACTTCACGAGAAATCGCTGAAGGAGAACAGTAGAATGTTTTTGAAGTGGGTAGTTGAGATGAAGATTATACTGATGTCTCTTTTTATTTGTTCCATATCTGATTACATTACCTTAGTTTAAGGTTTGCTCTTCTTGGATCATCGGTTTTGGAAAACCTTAGCGGAGTGACGTCCGCCCAATACCTGAATGCCCGTTCAATGGTTCTGGCTTGAGTCGATGAATCTAAGTCTCTTCCTGGTTCTAGATACCAACTTAAACTAGTTTGGCGCCACTTGCTGGCGGTTGCGTACCTCCTGTTTAGTCAATAACAATAGTAAAATTTGAATTGATTATACTCACTTCCATTTAGCTGCATTTGATTTTTCTGTCATCACTCATGAACTTCTAGAGGTCTCTTTTGCCCTATCACTGCCTATACGGCTAGTACTACCACTTTAACATGACAATTGCCAGAACTGCAAAGAACAGTATTTGATAAGCTGTTTATTTAAGAGGGAGGGAGTGAGTGTTATAAGTATAGGAAGATGAATTTTCAAAAATCATAAGAAGCTACGTAAAGGTAAACCAATTAATCTAATTATCCACCTGAGTCGTCTTCCTCCATCCGGGTACTTATCTGGCATCCCGCAGCGAGGCTTGTGCATCTGCTCGAGAGTCCTGCTATCAAGGCGGCCGGTGACTGGTAGGTGAAAAAACCGCTGAAAGTTCTCGATTGCAATCTTAGGGTCATGATTTCCCGATCGTGAGGGCGAGATGTAGTGGAACTGGGAAAGATAGTTCTGAAAGACGAGAAAATGTTCATAACTGTCAAACAACATTAACCCCGGGTTTTTAAAATTCCCTTTAAAGACTTCTTAAATCAAAACAGTTTACGTACTTACAAAAAGGAAGCCAACAAAACTAGGTACATCGACTTTTATAAAGTTTTAGTTTAATTGATGTAAAGAATCGTGAAATGATAGCGTCGTAGAAGCTTAGAAATGCATACCATTGCAAACTGTTCCTCGTCTGCTGATACCACCGCAGTAAACACTGCGCAAGCTATCGAGAGCAACAGCATCGTGCTAGCTTCGTGTCTGAAAAGGTTCTGTTGTATTGGTCCCTTCCGTGATGCTAGTATCTGCATCTAACTCTAAATGTGTTGTCTTAGCTTTAAAGCTGTTTCGCCAAAAGGATATGACTTAGATGACATTTTGAAGGAAACCTAATTAATTTCAGATTTGGTGTGATGTCTCTACCCAATGCAGAGTTTGTTCGTAGTTTTGAGTTAGTTTTTAAGCGTCTGGATTGAAACAGCTTGACCGTTGTCCCGCTTGCTTCATCATAAGCATTCAGGAGATAGTTTCTCGTTACTAAATATTTACAAATTGCTTGCAGAACTCAAAAGGTTCAATACAAACTAATATTGCTTGTATAGCTCCAAAGTCAATCAAAGTTTTTAGTTATTTGAAAATGAAAAACAATTCTGGGTTTCAAAAATAAACAACGATTACAAAGCAAGATTATTTCCATTCTGGCTTAGTACAAAAAAGGACAATTTCAGATGCATTTTATTTTACAATTTCTTCAATACATTTATTCTTACTCGAAGACTTTACACGGAGGCATTTCTAAGACATGGATGGGCCGGATTTACTCATTATTATAATTTTACAAAAATTAACGTTTTGAAAACATCGCCCTTCACTTTACAATTTTTTTGTCCTAATACACTTTTTATTTTTGTTTATTCCTAGTAAACTAAAGATGCGAAAATGACCCAGCCCCCGTCCTTACTTCCAGTATTTTTTTCCTATTACTGTTTACTGGATGGATATCACTGTTTGTAATGTGTTAACCGTTCTAACTACATAACACGCATCTATGGTGCAGAGTCTAGCAATTCACTATGTTTTGGAACAAAATATTAAGAAACATTCGACCACATGGCCGCTAGCGATCCACAGAGTTCTGGTGCGGTTATCTTGAAAACTAAAACAAAGCCTCGTTCCGGATAGGTCGGTTGTCCTCGAAAAAAGTTTCTTTGACCGAAACAAAAGGGTCGTTTATACAAGAGAAATAATGCACGACTAACACAAGGCACGTTTTATCTTAGGCGCGTTATATACGACTGAGTCTTTACTTTGGCATAAACCGATCGTATAAGTGGCTCACGCCTTACCTCGCGCCCAAGTTCGCTTTGTTGTCTCGTTTTGGAGCCGGTTACCATGATAGTGTTGTATTGGCGAATGAAGTCTTGGTAACAATACAAAACTTACGCATGCGTAGCTGGTTTTGGTGCTTTGCATAAGAGAACACAACAAACCAGCTATACGGAAAGCTTAATTTACGCCAAAGCAAGGCACGCCTTGGATAAAGTCAGCTCGAAACCCTGGCCTATAATAAGGCGCTCCTTACGTTAGGCACATGTACAACTTAATTGTGCAACGAGTTTTGTAATGTTTAAACAAGATATGGCGCTCCTTGGGTAAGCCGCACTTTTGATCTCTCGTATAAACCATCCTATTAATTCTCTTTTTGAAATGGCTTGAGAACCAAGCTTAACAGAAACCACAATTGAAGTCACTGCATTTGCGTGTAAAGCTAACGTTGCGCTTTTACTCGCTCCAAAGTAAGACAGAAGACAAATCTGTCATGTTTTCACATAGATAACACACGTTGTCCATCCACCGGTGGTTGGGATTCTTTTATACACTGCCTTTGTGTTATATTCAGTGGTTGGTATAGGTTGTATAGAGATCCCGAGTTTGTTTCGGCTCTCAGAGTATCTTAATTAACAACGTATATGACCCATACGATCTGTTTTAGTTGCCGGTTGATTAGATTGTTTCAAAAGTTTAGGTCGTTGCTATATGTTTAGTGCACAGCGTGGATCTTTTATCCATTTTTATTCTCATTATTAAGTATCCATGCATTTTGTCTTTCGATTCAATACAACCTGGTTTCTATTCATCTTAACCATCATCCGTAAACCAGACGAGTTGATAAGGATTGTAGTTCAATTTGTTCTTTTGTTGAGGCCAATCTCCTTCTGCCGGATTTGTCAATGGAGATGACTTCTTTCACCTGCTAAGGGGTGTATTGATAATTCCCTGCTATGGAACAATTCTTCAGGAGAACGTAGTGTGCCGCTTACTTGAGTGCAATGCTCTTTGGTACGTCTACGTTGCTTTTGCTTTTCTTTAAAATCTTCCTAATATAGGCAACAACTCTATCTGTTCTCATCAGTTCTCTTGAGCTGCTCATAAAATTGTCTGAAACCTCCAGAAGTAAAACAGGGGCCATTGTCCGACATGATTCTTTCCTGCAGTCCAAAGTTTTCTGAAGATATTACTAAATAAGTGATCTTTGTTGCTACATAACTCGTTTCATCGCGTAGGTTATCGTTGGTTATGAAGTCGCGGACAAGTAATCTGCAGTAAAAAGGGCATGCTTGCCTTTGAAATAAACCAAATATATTTCCATAATCTGCCTTTCCGAGCTTGCAGGCTTCTTGCATGTTGTAGTGACGTTCACAAACGCTTAGATCATTTCTGTAATATAATCTTTGACAGTTTTGTACAAGCAAAATGATTCGCCGGGCACGCTGTAAAGCGTGTGCGATACCTTGATGTGCCTTATGTAAAGGGTTGAGTGTTCCAGCTTGCATACTAGTTGTGTCACTATTCTATTGCCTCTCATTATGTTAGTTCATTGCGAAATCACCATTATTGCATTGGTGCAGGCCATGGGGCGAATCTTGCATGCTTTCAGGGTAACCAGTGATGATGAAATCTGACGGCTCCGCTAAAGTTAGATTCCCTATAATCTTTTCTTGTAGAGATTCATAGATAGTTGGTTCTACTTTTAGTACTTGAGTGAAGCTAATGTCTAGTCAGAGGACTGCTTTGATGGTTTCGTTGCGCTCTACTAAACAAAAAAAATGTGTAAGCCGGCAAGTTAAACACGCTCTAGGACCAAAAGTACTTCACTTATAAGTTATACATGGGAAGTTGCAGCAGCAATATTTGTAACCTTGTTGGTGCCTAACTGATTTGAGTCTAAATAATTGTTTCCAAGGCTTGTATAAGTGTGCACAAGAACAGTAGCCTTAACCAAAATAAGTTTGATTTCACTAATACGTTTTAACACTTGATGAAGTTTGAATCTTGCTTAAAATATTTCTGAGACTGAATAAGAGTCTAAAACCCATAAGCTAGAAGACGAGCTTTGATCCAAAAACCGAAACTCAGCGTATATATAGTTAACCAACAATGCATTATGTACAGCTTCTAATGTCCTTTAGTGATGGAAGGTATGTGGGTTCTACAACCCGCCATTTGTTCCAACATATTGAAGACATCGGCTCCATAGTTCCTTCGTTGGAAAACACTTCAAAATCCATCACCCAGTTGAAACAGCTGAATTGAGTAGAAGTTTCAAAAAAGTTTCCAGGAAAAGTGGAATGCTTAATTTTGAAATGTTATTTATAAAATAACTGTATCCGTCCCTTAAAAAACAGTTTGACTCTACTTAAGCAATAGTGTTTATTCAGTTTCATTTTAGTTTGCAACTCTGAACATGAACATTTTTCAATTATTTTTATTCATTCATAAATTATTGCATATCCTTGTTTGAAATCAATCTTGACTTTGTTCTTTGTTGTAGAGTTTAACTTTGTTTTAATGAAACTATTTTCCTCTTATTATTTTGTCTCATAAAAGTATCGAAAGCTGTTTGATCTGACGATGTTGTCGTGATGACAACGAAACGTTGTCTAAATTCAGCGTTCTTATAAAGTTAAATACCACTTGACGAGTTTTTCTAGCTAGTTTATGACGATGCAAACTGGCGTTGCTGCAGAACAATTGGCAGTTAGTTTCATTCAAAAGGCTTGACCGAGCGTCGTGGTCAACATATTCTACCTATATGACATGTATCTGTATAGAGTCGAACAAAACACTACAATTTGAAACAAGATATAAAGAAACCTACGAACTCACGGCCGCTAGTCCACTAGCGAAAAACTGAGCAACCGAGCCCGTGCGCGATTTCCCTGGTAATAATATGCATAGAAAAATTACTGCAATCTGATTGGGCGAGAGCTTCTTTGTTAATCCCAACCAGTTCAATTACAAATGTAAGTGCGCTGGTTGTAAACAAACAAAATGGCGGCCAGGTTTGCCCAGTGTAGTGACGAACTCATTCAAAATTTAAAAGAG
>JAOBAT010002905.1:0-33286 GCA_026413305.1 Hydrozoanthus tunicans
GCTGACAGTTTCTCGGCTCAGTCAGAGACCGCCATGTTTTTCTCACTGGGAATCAAGTGAGCTCTTTGAGCTAAAAATAGAAAATTTGAGCCTCCATGGCTTGGCGGGCGGTCGCAAAGCTGTCGCCTACTGCGCAAGTCAAAGAATTGTGTTGGGCTGAGGGAAGACTGGCAGTTAGTTACCCTTACTCGATTTTATGTCACGTCCGAAAAAAGAAGAAAAAGACGTTAATGAACCCTTGTTCACAGGAAATATGACAATTATATAAAGAAAATAAGAAATTTACAGATTGAACAGTGTATAGGCCACTTGTATCTATGTATCTAACCATAAGGGATAATCAAGACAAGTGGCCTTTAGACAATTAACGATATACTTAATTAAGGCCAGGAGTGCAAGATGTAAATACTCAAACTGATATATGTATAAGGATACGTGACAAAACAATTGTAAATTAAAGCAAGAAAAGAAAACCAAAAATCAGCCATACAAACGTAGTAAGCGGCGGAAAATAAAAAGCATAAATGAATTACTCCATTAATATAAATTGCTGAAAAAATCATTAAATGTTTTAGAAAGACGGTTATTGTTATATTGGTGCATAAAAAGAATCGTGTGTTAGTTTAATTATTTCTGACAGTTTCGGTAAGATGAGTTTCTTAAAGATTGGAGACATGTGAGGTTGAAAATTAGAAAAAGTGATAATTCTAATTGTTTTTTCTGTACAACTTTCAAAGGATTTAAGGTGGTTTTGTAAGTATTTATTGCCCCATAGTAAGATCCCATACGTAAAGAATGGGAAAAATAATGTATAATAAATTTGAATCAATACCTTAAGAGGAACAAAGTGACGTCTCGCTCCTCGAAACGGAGGCTACTGTAATTTGAAGGCCACCAGACTATTCTAAATCCACACACAGCTTTTATTTCTGTACAAGTATTGAAGTAACTCTCTTGTGCTTCTCAAGTTATATACATGTATCTCCTCTTCGAGTGTTCTTCAATGGTTCTTGTCAACTGAAAAATTAGGGCATTTGCAATTTATAAACTTGGCTTATATTAGGAGCAAAAAACGTCAATATTGTTACTTACAATTCTGTTGGCTTTATGTGGTCGTAAGCAGAATAATCTTGGACAAATGAAAAGTAATGTTCTCTCGCAGAATTTTAGAAACTATGCACCTATCAATATAAAGCCCGGGATGGGGGGGGGGGGTGCGGGCAAGGGTGGGGACTTGTGTCTGTGACCCGGAATTTTTGTAAAACGCCCATGGGTTGGGCGTCGAAAAACCGGCGAATTAAGTTCAAGGTCCCCACCCCTGGAACACAAAATACATCAAATCTCTCCTCCCCCGGCCCGGGTAACAGGACAGTTACAAAAGGTTCTGAAAATGAAACTTGGGTGTTATAGCCCAGCCCAGGGGCCTAAAAGTCGTGTCAAATGCCCGCTCTATGCCCGCACTCCCCTCCCCCTCCCGGGCTTTACATTGATACGTGCATCAGTTCTCGCTACAAAATCTCACGCGCGTCAGAGTCCCGGATCAAGGTCTCGGCTCAGTCCCTACTTGGCCATGATAATTCTTAAAATAACCAAACACTGAATAATGCGCAAAACACTCCTCTCTAGTGCGGAAATTAGGGAGTTCGCTAATTGAGCAACGATAACAAACATATTGTATCATAGTTCATTTTAACAACTTGACAAACTGTTCACTGTCCACTAAGTTCCTAACTAGTAGCGATCAAGTACAATTTGTGAATGGGTCTGTCGTACTCTCCATCCTTTGTTCTGATGCGCACCTTCCGAACCACCCCGTCACTTCCTGGGTAACACGGGACGATCACCGCCATAGCCCATTTCATCCTCTTACTGTTGGGGTCAACTTTGAGCGCGAGATCACCAACTTGCAGATTGTCCCGAGTGCGGAACCACTTGTTCCGTGGCAACAGGTTTGGGGCGAATTGCTGCAGCCAAGACTTCCAGAACTCGTAGACTCGGCTCTGCACACATCTGACCAGATGTCTTGGGTTGACTCGCACTTCCGGGTCTGGTTTAGGTGGTTGGTTATTCTGGCCCAATATGATTTCATTCGGTGTAATGGGTGGCGCGTCCCATATATCATCAGAACTGGGATACAGCGGTCGACTGTTGACTTGGTAAGTGACTTCCGCTAGAAATGTTCTCCACTGTTCCTCCGTGAAGGTTTGGTTCTTGCATACACAATTAAGTTCCTGTCTCACAGACTTGATCAGAGACTCGACAACACCATTCATGTGGCTTGCATGTAGAACGTTCCATTCCCACTTAAAATTACAACTGTATTCTTCTGATAAGACACTCAGAATTTTCCGAATGTCCCAGTTGGGCATGATCTCTTTCAGGTAGTCTTGTGCACCAAAGAAATGAGTCCCACAGTCTGAATAACAGGTACTTGGATATCCACGGGTACAGGCAAATCTTGGGAATGCCATCAGGAAAGTATCTTATGTCCTGTCAGTTGCTAGCTCTAAACGGACTGCTCTGGTTGTTGTGCATGTGAAGATCACCACCTGAGCTTCTTTAAGGGTTCTTCTGTTCAATCTGATGTGAATCGGACCGAACATGTTCATAGCTGTGTTTGTGAATGGAGACAGGTCTACTGCTGGTCGGAGTGTCGGTAGTTGCCCCAATAGCTGCCCGAGAGGCTTCTTGCGTAGCTTTCTGCAGACAACACACCTGTTCACTACACCTCTTGCCGTGTCTTGCAGACCGATGATCCACTTCCTCCTAGCTTCATGCATCAGACTCTTGTAGCCACAGTGTCCATGCTTCTTGTGCAAGTTTCAAAGCAGCAGTCGGACAAGCTGATGGTTTCTTGGCAAGATAACAGGGTTCTTCAGATCTTGTGAGAGTGATCTGATGTCTTTAAGTCGCCCATGTGCACGGATGACGTCATCCTGGTCAGCTCTAGAGATTAGCTCCTCGTCACACTTCGTGTCTAGTTTGAGCTGGTACCATTTGATGAACTGGATTTCCGAGTCCTTGAATTCCTCTACTGTTAAACAGCCTTTGCCAACTTCTTTACCACGAGCAGCTCGAGTAAATCGATACACATATGCTTTAACACTCCTCACTTTCTTGTAGGAGGAACGTGTGTTTAGTAAACGGACACTCGAACAGATGCAAAGGGTCGGAACGCACGTGGTGGGGTTCTCAGCCACGGAGGCACAGTCTGGGAGTCTGCCCAGAAAACTTTCTCAAAGTTCCCAAAGTTTGCAAAGTCCAGTGCTCTACAGCAAGTGGTAAACATTCTTGTCAGAGCCAGACACCCCAACAGTTCAAGTCTAGGCACGGTCTTCTTAAAAGGTGCTACAAATGCTTTGATCATAACTGGGACACAAGTGTAATTCCCATCTGTTAGCTCCAACGCAAGAATATCACAGCTTTGTAAGCTAACTCACCTCCATCTGAGAAACCGTGTACTTGTGGCTCATCTACTGGTCCAGTTGGTTTGAGCTTCCTGCCAGATTTGAATGTAAGGAGATAGTTCATGTCCTTCACATTCTCCGTCCATTTCTCTTGGTCTCCATCAGGCAAGGTTTCATCCCAGTCGTAGCTGGATGTCTAGAGCTCCTGTAAATCGACTCTCGACTTGATCATGACAGGTGTGGCTAGGCCGATCGGGTCCCATAGTTGGGCCAGTAGAGCTAAGCAGGTTCTTCTCGTAAATACTTGAGGTACTGAAGAAACACAGTCCTTCTTGAGTGCGAACTTGTCTTCTGATTTATCCCACTTATGATCAAGAAAATAAGTAGAATGTTCACCATCGGATTGATCTGCCTCCTTGTTGTTGGAATGCCAGACTTTGAGTTTGAATTGTCCTTTTCCGAGGACTTTGTCAATATCTGAAATATTTGTATAACTTCCGGAACAGTTGGTGTAGATCCTCCAATATCATCAACATATGTGTGGTCTTGTAGCTCCTTGGCTGCACTGGGAAACTCGTCCTGTGAATTCTTTGCCAGGAAATTAACTACGTTTATTTTAAATGTCAGGAGCCGCCTTGTCTCCGAAACTGAGGTGTTTCCACTGGTACGCTTCAGGAGGATCTGTGTCAAATAAAAGTCTGACCTTAGTGCTCTTATCTGGTGTAAACACTGCTTAAAGTGGTAAATACCATTCTGGTTGTGAGTGATCAACTTGCTCTGAAGGGACTTTGGTAACAAAGTCTTGGTCCAATAACTTCTGTACCTCTTCATTAACTACTTCATGACACCCATTCCTTTTAAATGATTTCTCAGAAGAATACATTCTCCTTAAAGCAATGTCATATTTTCTGTGTTTTGGCGGCCCTTCCTCCTTCCACGGCATTGTTATTTGAATTCTACCATCAACTAGCGTTGTCGATTCATTGAGAGCCTTGACAAACTTGCTTTCTTTAAGGAGTTCATCTGTGCATAAACAGAGTTCGGTTGGTTTGACACCCCAGGAATCGTTCTGAACTAACTTGTGGATGCCCTCGACCACAGCATTCACTCGGTTTACAGTCAGACACCAAACTTGTGAGGGCTCATCTGAGACCAGTCCCAAGAGATACCATCCAAAGCAATTTCTCTTTGCCATTGGTTCACCTGTAGGTGAAGCTACAGTAATGATTAACACTTCAAACAGTTCTGAACTTTTCTTACGTCCGGCCAAATTCATGGTAAGTTGTGTCTGGGTACCAGTGGGACCAAGTTTATTCGCAGCGTGTTTCGAGAGATCGATCCCGAATCTAACATAGCGGTAATCTCCATCAATTCTCCATCACTATCTTTTATCAGTACCTTCTGCACAGGACACATGCCTGTGACACTTGGACTTGTAGCCTGTTTATCCTTACCTTGGACGTTGTTGTGGTTTGAGTTGGTTGGGTTCCCTTGGCTAGAGGGTTCAGTTTGAACTGACTGGACTCAATATTTTCTTGGGAGAGCTTGGGTCTGCTTTCTCAGAGTACAACCAGCGGTGGTAGTTTTTTGAACACTTATCACATGTCTGACCGTCAGGTTTCTTACAGTCCTTTGTGTGACGTGATCCACGCAGGCACTTTCTGCATCTCTTGTAGTTTTTCACAGTGTCCCATCCCTGGTTGATAGACAGATTATGATATGCGGGACAAGCACTCAGTAGATGTTTGGTAGTGCAATTCAATGGACAGGTATCATCGTCTACAACTTTGCTAAAATTGTTTGCACTCTTGCGACAAAAGCTAGTTATTGTAGTACTACCATCATCATCATTTTCTTTTCTGCCTTTGGCCTCAGGCTTACCTCGCGGTGAAGCCAGTCCACAAGGTTGGAGATATTCTCTTCTTTTTTTTCTCTTTGCATCTCACTTCCAAACGCACAGTTATGTTTCGGTTGCAGTTTCGTCAACAATTTGGACATCAGAAATGGTGCTTTAGAAGCTTCACTCACAGGACACCTATTATCTTCCATATCTCTTACAAACACACTGATAGTTGTTGCATATCTGGTTAGAGACCTTGGAGATGTCGGCCAAAAGTTCATCCATTAGTTTTTGTTGATTTCCAAATTCAATATCTAGAATTTCCCATGCATTGTGAATGTCTTACAAGTTTTCATTTCATCTGTCCACCATGATCCTTTTGGCAGTGCTTTTCTGAAACGCTGAAGTTGTTCTTCTTTCTCTTGACCATATTTGGTTATTCAATGATTGACCTCTTTCTTCCAGGTTGCATATGACTTACGAGCCCCAATCCACGATGGTACAGATAATCTCTCTAACCCACTTAACTTAGGCCTATTATTAGACAAACTCTCTGCCATTTTCTTTACTGCATCAGTCATTGCTTCTAGGGCTGTAGTTGGGTCTAAAGGATTTGTTGGCAAATCTGTCCTTTTTGACAGTCGGCATATTTCTGTATGATTGCCAAATGATTTCCTTTAATTTTTTCACCAATTTTCAGATTTTCACTCTTTCTTCTTCAGTTGAAGTATCTTCTACTACAAACCTGTCTGCAATGACTTCTATCTGCTTCTTAACGGCTCTGTATTTGGCCTCAATTTAAAGGTAGATACTCTCTAACAGTTTTGAATCTGTTCTGACATCATGAACACAATAAAATTCTTCGAATAATTCATTTAAACTATTTATTGCAGTATCTCTTTTTCCAATTGTTTTGATGTCTACTTTAGGTATTTGGACACATAAGATCAGTTGTTATCAGCGTTTTAGTCTCTTGAATAGTTCCTTGCAATTTTCCCACGTCGATTGTCCAGCCACGATTTGATGGGAATGATGCACTCCGGCCTTGGATTTCTTCCACGGATTATTCGAAACAGATTTCAAACATAAACACTACAGAATAGAATTGGAAATTTCCTACCTTAATTTGCGAGGACTTGAGCTTGTTTTTGAACTTCTTGAAAATGTTGGTCTTTGAGTTATGAGTTATTCTTCAGCTTGTCACTTGCACGCTCGTTTGATGACAAATTATGTCCATGCGATGTCCTTCGGTCAGAATTTTGACTGTTTCGCTCCTCGAAACGGGGGCTACTGTAATTTGAAGGCCACAAGACTATTCTAAATCCACACACAGCTTTTATTTCTGTACAAGTATTGAAGTAACTCTCTTGTGCTTCTCAAGTTATAAACATGTATCTTCTTAAGTGCTCTTTGAGTGTTCTTCAATGGTTCTTGTAAACTGAAAAATTAGGGCATTTGCGATTTATAAACTTGGCTTATATTAGGAGCAAAAAACGTCAACATTGGTACTTACAATTCTGTTGGCTTTATGTGGTCGTAAGCACATTAATCTTGGACAAATGAAAAGTAATTTTCTCTCACAGAACTTCACAAACTTTAGTTCTTGCTACAAAATCACTGAAGCTCTCACGCGCGTCAGAGTCCCGGATCAAGGTCTCGGCTCAGTCCCTACTCGGCCATGATAATTCTAAAGTTAAACAAAACACAGAATAATGCGCAAAACAGACGTAGTATTGAAAGAATACCAATATTTCTTGAAATTTTCTATAATTTCTTAGTGTTTAGGACTTGTCCGTTAAAATACATGTTCTGATAATTTGTTTGAAATTTGATTCTCCATAAGAATTTTTATAGAAATATAGGCTGAATAATATATAGAAGAAATTTTTTAAAAAACAAACGTTTTCGGTCCATTTGACCATCTTGACCATGCATCTTTAACCTGCATGCTGTCATATGGACTAAAAACGTTTGTTTTTTTAAAAAAAAATAAAACTATTATATATTTTTTCAACATGTTCTGATATCATTATGTGTGTATAAAAAATTGTTTGGCCCACTAGAAATGTAATAGTTTTCTAATATATATGTCAATTAATTGCAAATCAGTGACTACATATATACTGTGCTATGAAAGTGAAATAAACTCTAGGTACCTTTTAAAATGCTTATTTTGTACAGTAAAACGACCGTGCATATGTTTCAGGTTTTCCCAGACAATTTTATGAAGAGGGAAACCCTTAGTCTGAAGATTCACTGTTCCAATGAAGATTGTAGATGGGAGGATGAACTTCGAGAACTGGAGGTAAATGATTAGTAAAAATAAGTGTAATCCCGTGCGATTTAAGCAGTTAAAGATGAATTTCACAACTATTTTGAGTCAGGAAGTATGAGGTAAAGGCGATTCAAAACTTAGAAAACAGAAGTCAATTTTTATTGCACAAGGCCCCATGTGATCGGCCTGTTTATGGCTATATATAGTAGGGCAAAAATGTTATCACATAAGGTGTATTTCTGGTCACATGAACACATCAAACCAAAACAAAATACCCCATGCAAATATAAACAACCAATCACACATGAGTGACTTTCCTCCAAATTTTAAAAAACGCCTTCTTAGATATCCAAATCAGCTGAAATAACTTTGCTCAGTTAGTTATAAAGATAAGTAATCATATCTTATTTTTAATTGAAACACCATATGTAAAACTTAAAAAATAAGACCAGTATGCTTTATAATGTTGAGAGGAATTTTTAGCCCCTCTTGATAAGAAGCCACTTCCGAGTATAATGGCAAGTACAGAGTTTAAATATTTGGGCTAAACCTAAAGATGATCCTTCAACCATTACCACTGCCAATCACTTTAGGTTCAATCCGTATCAGTCATTTTACAACGAGAGTTGCTCAATCTTTTTCTAGTCTCGATAATTGTAATTTCCATTGACTAAATGTCATTGGAATATGCCTCTGCTTAAACACCAGGGTGGAAAATGCAAGCAGTATTACAAATTATGCTCTTTTTACATAAGATACCTTAGAACGCCCTATTTTCTTTGTATTTATCTTCTCTAAGAATCCCTATTTTGAGAGAAAAAGTCTCTAGTTTTCTTCCTTAATTAATTTTTGAACACCAAGTTTGCTTTTTGTTTTTGGAGGTTAAAAAGGAATTCACTTATATCTTGCTTTTCAAATTCGTAATCCGTATTGACCAACAGAAAAAAAGACAAAAGTGATATGAATTATTTTCTTTGTCTCCAAAAGCTGACAAAATGTGAGTTGTTTCTTTCTATCACCGTTTGGTGTACACAGACTGCACTATGATTGGCTGAAATAGTTCTAATTTTGTTATCTGTAGCATGAAAATTGAGATTGTTACTCCTTACAGCCTTGCACACTGCACGGCACTGTAAGCTGCAGCCTCATATCCTCAGCCTCTTTGCTCGGCAGCTTATTGGTAGTTATCAACAGTCAATTAAACCCTCCTACCTATAATTTTTCTTTTTTTGATTTTACGAGCAGGACCACCTCAATAACTGTGAGTTTGAAAGACTCCCATGTCCCCATCGAAATTGTGGAACGTTTGTTAATCGAGTACAGTTAACCAAACACTTGCTGTCAGAGTGTTGTTGCAGACTGTTGGCGTGCAACTACTGCCAAATTGAGATTAATGCAGACAAAATGGTGGTATGTGTGTAAGATAAAAATGAGGAAAATTACTTAAGTATAAAGAAGCTAAGGTCTCTTACATACCTTTTGCCTTGTTATAGAAGAATAATGGTCAATGTGCCAGCGCATGAAATTCGAAAGCTTGCGTTCATTTTATGCGTCATTAAGTTTTAAAGAGAGACTTTTTTAAAAAAAATTAAAATGTTTCAACGTAGATAAACGAAAAATCTGAAAGGTGATGAAAGGTCAGATTTCGCAAGGTCAAGAAATGGCACTTGGAGAACAACAGGCGTACGTGCGATGTTGCTACATATTTTAACAATAGAATCTTTCCGATTTTTCGTTTATCTGCATTTAAACATTAATAGCGCTAATTAGAACATATAGATTAGGAGCCCTTACCAACAAATTTAAGAAGCCTATAGGTACACTAGATACCCATGGACTAAACAAGCCTGTTGAACAAAAATCTATGCATAGAAAACAATACAACAGAACTCTTTTGAAATAGTTATTTAGTGGAATTTGAGCTGTACCATGTATTTTACACTGTTTATAATTTTTAGCTGATGAAGGCCGAAATACCAAAACGTTCTTGGTTCTAACAAATGTTTTCAGTTTCAGTTGTATCACTCATTTACTTTTGGTGTGTTTAAAACTGTTTCTTACTTTTCGATGTTTTTTTTAAAATTTATTATAGGAACATCACCGTAACGACTGTCCACAGTTCCCAGTTAAATGCCCATACTGCCAGAAAAACGTGGAGCGATCAAAAGTAACTATGATGAACTTATACTCAGTTCTTTTTGACACCTGTGTTAATTCGTCGAAATATGTGTTGTCATAAAATTGTTGTCAAGACGTTTAAAAACATTCAGAAGTTAAAAAGGCAATCTTTTTCTTGAAGACAATAGTTAATGTCAAATCTGCTTAAACTTAAACGTCAAGCAACTGTTGCTCTGCTTTTCTCATGGATGCATCGTTTTCGGTGCTATGCTACTATATATGCAACAAATAAGAAAACTTTAATTTTTTTCGAGAAAAAGAATAAAAACTGAAAAAGCCCTTACCGCAACAGCATTTTGTCTAATATTAGCTGTTCCCTCAGGTAGGGTAAATGCTGTCGAACAAATGTTTGGTATAATTTTGATCGTTTTATCGATCGATTGTTTGAAAGGTTCTTAACGATTATTTTTTCCTCTCGTCTTTGATCTCAAGTCAATTCGTCGTGACTAAACGGGAAATTGTTCAGCTCATCATCACTGCCACCACACTGTCACCTACTGCATGCAGAGCGCCCGAGATGGCAAGAATTGAAAAAAGAGAGATGTCAATACCCGTTCTGCACGCCATCAAGTTTGCTGAGGTTAAAGTGCAAAAAAGAACTGAATAACTTACCGTGTAGTAACGGCGAACTAATTGAGAGCCTTACAAACACTGCATCTACTCTAGAAACTTTCCCTCGTTGCATGCATGTACCTGGGGGCTGATAACGTCGGGGTACCCACCGGGCAATTTGACAGGGAACTGGAGTGCATCCGGCTAAGACGGCAGGAGGAGCAAGAGAACAGAGGCCGTAATGAACGAACGAAAACACTGCGTTTCTTTTGCTAAAATTACTAATAAATGTTGCCAATCTTTTGGCACTCGATTCATTCGGTAAAAATACGTGCTCACCTACAAATATTTGCACGAAATTGAAGTCGATATGTTGTGGTTCAACTTTTCTTTGGTATAAATTTTATTTTCCTTTGTTTTTGGATATGGTAAGGAGTTTGAAACAAAGGAAACTAACTTTCAAACCAAGGACAAAATTAAACCACAACAGATATACTCAATCATAACGCAAGAAAAGTTGAGTGAAAATCGGACGGAATGACCGAATCCAATCCAAAATCATGACTTTGAACGCGTGATACTTGGCGCCAACATTGCACTTGCTGGTTTCGGTGAAAGTAGTTTGCATTTCTCGCTTCGCTCGACAGCAATTTGTACTAAAATAAGACCTTAATTTGTAGTGATTTTCCCCTTGCCCTCGTAGTAACAAGTATTGTCAGTGTGGTATATTCATAGTTTGTGCTAGTTTCTTCTGCATGAGATACTAAAATTGAAATTGTGAATGAAAAAATCGCAGCAGCTTCACGAGCCTGTCGATATGTTTATAATTACGTTGTTGTCATTTGCAGATGAGAAGCCATCTTGATCCATTCGAGGGTGATTGTTTGGTAGTGGAAATGAAGTGCCCCTTTGATTGTGTGGGCTGCCAATTTACAAAAACAAAGGTATATAGTGTAAGCTAATTTGTAATTTTTTGTGATTTGTGGGTAAACTGTTGTTTGCTGGGTACATGATTGAGCACATGCTAGTAATTAATGAGTTTATTTTTGAAAAGGTTGCTTTTTTAGAGGATATTGTGAGAGGACCCATGTTTTTAAAGAAAGCCACCATGAAAGTGCACTAGATCTATCAGCTGTATATATTTCGTCTTTTCTTTGCCTCGCAAAACTCGACCTACTGTTAGCCTTAGTGAGCTTTGTTAGAGGCTTGGTCGCACTTAAGAAAAAAAAATCGATGCCGTCCATTAATCGTTCCGCCGCATCTTGTATTATATTTTTGAAAGGCTGCTCAATTAATAACAGGTTCTTTTTACATTTAGTCAATATGTTCATATGAGTAGAATTCGCTCCTAGGATCAAGGGCTAAAGATCATATGGTTTTACTACTTGTGATCTTATCTATCGGTTGATATGTTAATTTTCACTTACTTTTTTTGATCTAAAAGTTATTTTATTTCTTGCAGAAAGTTAAACGTGAGGAACTACAAAAGCATCTCAAAGAGAGCTGTCCTGCACACTTTCATGGGTTGTTTGCTGAGCTCCAAAGGCTCGTTTTCCAAGCTGGAGAAACGTTTGGCAATCCTGGAAGCGAAAGAGCTAACAAGAAGGTAAAGAGGGATTTTCTTGGGTCACTCCTGAAAGCAATGAGGGCCGTTCAGAACAGTGTCAACACTGCTATTTTGAAGGCAGAATGCGCGGATAAGAAGTACGCGGAGCTTAAGCAGCAGTACGAAGAGCTTTAAGGCCAGATTCGATGTGATGCTTAGAAATATTCCCGAGCCATTTAGAGCGGACCTTCCAAGAAATATTGCCGCTTTTGAAAACTGCGATCGCCCCTTCAACATTAACGACATCCTTCACCTCTGTCAGCAATTGGTGAGCCAGTACCACGAGGTGACCAGTTACCACCAACTGTTGCACCGGCATGTTATTGCTCAAAATGCAAATTTTTTGCTTCGTGTTGAACGGCTCGAAAGTCGTCAACGACGTCTGGAGACAAAGTTGGAAGACGAGCAGCATCAACTGGAGCAAGCTCAAGAAACCATCAGACGATTGGAGAGGAGAGTAGAATCCCAGGATCACATGATGGCGCATAGGAGCGTCGCGCTTGCCGATCTTGAGGAGTACATTCGGCAACAGGAAGTTAGCAGTTATGATGGTTGTCTACTTTGGAAGATAACAGATTTTGCTCGGAGAAAGAATGATGCGAGAGGGGGTAGACAGACCTCGTTCTGCAGTCCTTGCTTTTTTACCAGTCGCCATGGATACAAGATGTGTGCAAGGATCTACCTTAATGGAGAAGGAATGGGTAAAGGAACCCACATCTCCTTGTTCTTTGTTGTCATGAGAGGGCAGTACGATGCACTACTCGGCTGGCCATTCAGACAGAAGGTCACCCTCATGATACTGGATCAGGATAACATCGAGCACGTTATTGATTCATTCAGGCCTGATCCAAACAGTTGTTCTTTCCAAAGGCCCCAGAGAGAAATGAACGTGGCCTCAGGATGCCCCTTGTTCTTCCCTTATTCAGACCTGGACAAACACGCCTACGTTCGTGACGACACAATGTTTGTGAGGATCTCCGTGGTAGATCCGGAGTAGAGTAGCTTAATTCTTAATTCTATGTTGTGATGCCAAGTGTCTCCCTAAACGTTCATGCAACGGCATTGCAGTGGCCCCAGGGATAAAAGGCTGCCATTGTGCTGTCCGAGCAAGATAATTCCACCGCCTTCTGATTGTGCCTATCTGCGGCCACACTGTAAGTAGTTAATGCAATAAAAGTTGAATAGTCTTTTGCCCAAGCTGAGCCCGGTTATTCAAAAACCATTAACATATTGTATCTTTACAATGAAAGGTTTGCTTTGCTTACTAACACTGCTCAGAGTTTCAAACCACCAGTTAAACAAGCTAAGCCAGTTAACGGATCGAAAGAAACATGAACGTAGGCTAAAACTCTATCTACGTGTCAGGTCTAATCAATCTTTGAACAACTGGGCCCAGTTCTTAAAAGCGTAGCTACTTAGTTTTAATAAGCTCGTATCAAGAATTATCAATTCACTGAAAAAGGGGTGAGCCAACGGTTAATATCAAATTGATTCGGTTTGTGATTATCTTTAGAGAGGTCAAACTTTGACATGCTCTAATGAACCTAAGTAAAGTGTAACTGAGAGAAGCCGAAAAAGAAAAAAAAAAACAAACCTTCTCGACTGGAAATCGAACCTGCGACACCCCGATCAAGTGAATCACTCTTTTTTGGTTTCTTATACTCTTGTTAATCACAACATGTCTGAGTTTTAACTCTCTGTAGAAGATCAGTGGAGGCAGCGTGGTTCGGTGGTTAGGGTGCCGGATTTGCATGTGGTTGTCCCGGGTTCAAACCCCACTCTGACCACTGACAGGGTTTGGCTTCGGTGATCCCAGAGTCAAATCCACCACGCTTGTAAATAGCCAACTGGTCTGCTTCGAATCAGCTGGGATTCTTAACTGTGGTCGTGTTTGTTCTTGTAACATTTCCACCGAAAAAGCCCTCATGGGATGTGGAAATAAATTATGTATGTATGTATGTATGTACCACGTTGGTTGAAAAACATGCATTTTTTCCAGTAGGTTTGGTTGGATTCATTTAAATTGAACTTTTGAACTTTTTGGGTAAAGCGTTTGAATTATTACACTAAAAGTAAAGAGTTTCTAAGAAGCTGAATCCAAGAACCACTCTAAAAGCGTAGTCAGTTTGGTAGCAGCGGGCAATATACCTGAAAGCCATTCCTCAGTTTTTGGTTCTAGTGTTTATTCTATGCCTGCATTTTAATTCCATTGGTAACAGCAAAAGTTTGTCAACCCAGGTTTTAGTTTGTTACCTATAGTGGCTTCCGTTTTTTGTTACTATTATAAATACCATTTTTCTTTATATTGAGTTTTTTCGGTGATGAACATTTTTTATTTTGAGAGTGGTAACAAAAGTCGCGCTCTCATCGTTTCTATATAAATTAAGAAAAACTTTTCCTTCTTAAAGCTTAAAAGTTTCTATTTTTTTTAGTTTGTATTAACTATTCTAGCCCTCTTTTGATGTTGCATTGGACAAATAACCCGTTTATTCATCCTGATGCTAATTTAGAATGACTAAACAACTTAGCTTTCTAAAGTTTGAAAACTGTCAGTTTTTGCTATGCAACTGATCATGAATCAGTTTGATGTTTTGTCGTACATTCAAATTGCTATTAACTGTTAGACAAAAATTTACTTGTTTTTAAAGAACGTCCTAGCGCCATCAACATCATAATTCTTACTATTAATTAAGAAAATACGGACACAAATTTCGGTCATTCCGCTGCAAATTATTTGTTGTGTCTGTCAGCATGAGACATTGATAAAAATTACTTTGGAAAACACAGACACAGTTTTCGGACATTCTGTTGCAAAAAATTGGTTGTGTCTGTCAACATGAAAAACTACTCAGCAAAACAGACACAAATTTCGGCCATTCTGCTGCAAATTATTTGCTTTGTCTGTCAGCATGAGACATTGATAAAAATTACTTTGGAAAACACAGACACAGTTTTCGGACATTCTGTTGCAAAACATTGGTTGTGTCTGTCAACATGAAAAACTACTCAGCAAAACAGACACAAATTTCGGCCATTCTGCTGCAAATTATTTAAAGTGTCTGTGCGGACAAGATTTTTAAACTTTGGCGTTTTCCTTTGTTGATATTTTAAGTTTGATTTTTCTTAGTGTTTTTAATCGCTCGAAGAGCTGGAGATAGGGCAATAAAAAATGCTATCGTGAAACTTAAAGTTAGTTACAAAGATTAAACGCCATAGAGCGTCTTGCCCAAGTTTGCCGAAGAGAAAGGGCGAGAGCTTTCAAAGCAAGGTTAAAATCATGAAGCACTTTGTGTGCGACCTTGGCACATTCGGTAAGACCTGTGACTGCCAAGCGCGAGGCCCCGGGTTTGATCCCCGGCTTTGTCGAGGGTTGAACATTTGGGCGGCTATCTTTCGCCACACACCGTCCATGAACAGGGACGTTAAGCCGTTGGTCTAGTCTCCTTAATACTATCCAGGGGACTTAAAAGAACCCAAACATTTCTCGATAAGAGTAGGGTTGCGACCCGGTGTTTGGTTGATTCAACCATAGTTTATCTAGGGACTGGTTATGAAAGCCGGCAAACTTCAATAGAGAAATACAAAGAAGGTGTAAAGATGCTTTGTTGTAGGTTGAACGAACCGCCACCGTGCATATTCTTTGTTTTGTTTGTTGATTTGCATTTCAAAACCTTTTCCTATTTTGTGTACCTTCAGGACTGGTAAACAAAAGAAAACGACGAACAAAGACCAACAACAATGATTTCATAACCAGTCCCTAGATTAGCTATGGTTATAAAAAGAAGAGCTTTCTAGTGGTGTGTCAATAAAACCGTTATTGTTGTTATTATTATTATTATTATTATTATTATTATTATTACTGTGCTTAGAAAATCAATCATTTTCACGTTACTCTAATTCGAGGCGCGAGTCCAGAACATCTGAGTAACAGTCTAGAGCATGAATGAGACTCAGAGTCCCAAGGGACATTAATATAATGCCCCTGAACACTCCTTTTTCGCTCACTCTCTGATCAGCGTTAGGGAGGAGGTGGAACGGCCCACCCTCCCCAGCCTTTCTTTGCTGAAAATTCGTGTTTGGAGCCGGAATCGATGCCATTTCCACCTTCTCAAGGGTGCTTAGTCAATTTTCCAATATCTTGATAACAGTGAGCGTGAGAAGAGAATGCTATGAACCATAGTAAAACGCCGCGAAGATGGACCTAGGATGGCAGACATTTGTCATTTCAATACTCCAAAATACAAGAACCAGTTTATACCAAAAAAAACCCAGCAGGTTCTTATATTTGGGGTTTGACTACATTTAATAAATAGTTTGACCAAAAGTCTGGCTTTAAAATGGCAATTTATATTACAGTACTAGAAAAAAACAAGAGTAACAATTTTAAAAATGTTTGTTTTCAACAATAATGGTGGTCAGTGTTTGTTTCTGTTCTTGGCCATTGCATAAGATGCTTTAAAAAGTAGTCTTTGTTCATTTTTTTTGTTAATAAATGCCTATTATGAAGGAAAAATGTCATTAACAGCAGTTTCTTGTAATCAACAACAATATCCTTCATAAAATTTAAGAATCTAAGTAAGAACCGATTTAGCTTAAACTTCTAGTAAGTGCTCAGGAACTGCTAAGAATTTATTTTGCCAAACTCTGCAAAAAAAACTCGGCCTCCTTCGCGGCGTTCTACTGTAATCTTTAATATTGCAAGCTAAGGGTGCATTTCTTTGGCAAAACTCCTAGTCTCGACTATGAATCCAAAAAGGGATTTTTCGTTATTTGATAATGTCTCGAAAGAGTTAAACAATCCAATCAATTCACTGGCTATGGGAATTCAATGGATTTATCCGTTTCGGACTTTTATGGTTAATGGATTTTACGTTTCATTGGAAAAGATTCAAGAAAAATTCTTGTACCAAGCTGTCTTTGGGCTAAACTAGTGTCTGCAGTCTTGATAAAAAGTCCTTCTTGGATTTTTCGTTTCTTTCGCAGAAAGAAATCCGTCATTAACCCCTTTCCAATTTTTTTTTCTTTTTCAAAAAAAATTAAGAAAGTCCCATTTTGGATTTTGCCAAAGAAATGGACCCTTGGTTTTCTTTTGGCAAACTGGTTCCTTTCTGAATGGTTGATTAGTGTGGGAATATGATAAATTCATCTTTGTAACTTAATTTGGTGAGTTGTAAAAGCTACCAAAGATCATAGTTGAAAAACAGCTAGAATGGCGCGTGTTTGTTTAGGCCTATTTCGTAATAGGAATACATTTCTGATTTTCTTGATTTCGAACTTCCAAATGAACAGTTATTCTAAGTAATCTTTGAAAGTAATTGTCATTTGGGGTTAGTAGATTTCTTTTTAAAAAAGAGCTCACTGCTCACTGCACAGAGAACAATTTAATTTAAGAAAATATTTTTGGTGTTGTTGTAGCCTTTTTGGGTTAGTGCGTGTGATGTCGCTTTTTATTATTCCAGTTATTCTGATATCAGGAACGGAAGGAATGGAAGAGTGTTCGAAGGAATCTAGTCCAAAACGAATGACTTTAAAAAAAAAAACTTGTACTCCTACCCAGGAATAAGCCCAAACGAACGCGCCCTAAGTTTTCTGTTCTACAAATGCGTACAGCATGTTTTGAGATTAGACCTTGGATGTCATGTTGGCTGTTGGGGCACATGTCTGTAGATCACGGTTGTCGGTTGGTTAAGACCAGGACACTGAACATTGTATTTCACCGTGAGTCGGATGTGGCAACTTATAAAGAACCTTTAACTTGTGTAGGTGAACTCGCCGGAAGCCTTTATTCTAAAGGCAAACTGTACTGCAGTGATGTTCAGAAATATCAATATTGATAATGATAATTATCAATAAACTGACAACACCTGAATGATGAATTTGGGAGATGTGGTTATTAGAATGAGATAGTCCTGGAAGAAATTATTTTTTGTTTCAGTTGACTGTTTTGCTTATAATCAGTATTGGAAGGGGAAAAATTCAAGGACGTTCACTTGGTGTTTGTGGATGAACCCCATTTAAGTCGCTAGAATTTGAGAGCAGATAAATTAACTAGGCAAAAATGTTCCTGGTTTTGCCTATTTTCGATTTTAAAGGATTCGCAAACTTTTTATTTTCCGTAAATAAAGAAAATATAATCGAGGCTCCTTGAAGGTTAGATTATGTTCTGTTGGAGGAATGGTTCCTCGGAAATCCAAAAACAAGCCTTTGTGTTTCATTGTTGATGACGACGGTGTACCGTTGACGAGGATGATTGGGGTTGCATCGTTATTACCTAAATTTAGACCATGTAACAAAGTGCTTCTGGCAAACGTTCGTTTTCAACAAAGCAAATTAAAATTTTGCGTATAGAGCAACCACGCGGCCTTGCTGAACACCCACAAGGCCCGTACCAATTACCTACGTCTTGTGAATGTGTTTATTTAAAATAAAAAAGCAAACACTGCAAAAAACAAAGACAAGGACATTTAAGGCAGAAACTCCCATTATTCGATTGTCCGAAAAGGTACCGGTGAAAAACAGTGCTATTGGAAAAACGAAATTTGAATTCCAAAGATTAAGGTTTGTTTTGGAATCCGCAATAAAAAGAGTGGAATCCGGAGGCTTAGAATCCAGATAGACGGAATCAAGGTGGGGAACTGAATCTGAAATCTAGAACCTCTGTAGACTGTGTTACGTCGAGCGACAATTTTTTTCAGTTTGTTGTGGATGCAATGTGTTTAGGGCTTTGTAGGGCGGGAGGAAGAGAGAGAGTTGCTCCGCCAGCTAAGGACAGGGACCGAGAACCAGGAAAAGAACACCAACACCCGTGCACTGCTAGCAATACCCAGCAACCTTAAAGATCATTTTCTGAACTACACTAAAAGAATGCATTCTTATCATCCTTAACCAGAATAATTTTTCAAGAAATATCAGCTCGATTCTCCGTTCTCAGGCTAGCGTTTATATCACACCACCGTGTTATTACATGACATTTTCAGGCATACGCCGAAAATTTCACATCTCTACACCTGCCAAGTCAACACATTCCTCGGGGCACCCCAACACTAGAAAAAAACAGTTTGTTTATTTTCTGGAATTCCCTATTTCATGCATACGTGTTCAAGACATACCACAGCGTTATTACATGATATTCTCAGGCAAGTGGGTGGCCGGACAACAAACAATTACCGGAATACTTTCGTCTTTGAAAATGTTGTGTATGCTGTTATAATCAACACTTTCAAATTGCAAGAATGGCAGATTTTGCTCGAAAAGAGCAGCCTTCAAAAAACAACCAAAAAAAACAGTTTTTTACTCTCATTGCTTTCAGTTATTTGTAAAACTTTTATTATTCTCTTAGTAAAACGTGCTACAAACACATCGTGACACCTTCCGTTAATCTACTTGAGTCCGCAAGACATGCTGGTTACGTGTTGTGTTACACGCGTTACTATAGGAGGATTTCAGTCATTGTTATTAATGAGTCAAAGTCAGATCAAGCAGGGAGCTGCCCACTAAGGTTGTAGAGAATGTGGTATTAGGAAGCTTAAGCAAAGAGGACGCAAACGCCGACGACGGCGGCAGAAAACAAAAGTGAATACAATAGCGGCACGTTGGAATGCACATCTGTACGCCGTCGTCGTGAAAAGCTAAGTTTTGGAGTTCTTACGACTACGTGAACAATAAACAGAATATTTTATCTTTATGCAGAAATCTTCATATACCAAATGATGAACTTATCAAATGATAAACCTATCCATTGTGGATGTTATGGTAGGAATACTTGAACTTCACTCTCCATTGCTTAATTATGTAATAGTTCCAGGAAAAATACCTTATGTGGACTTCTCGAAAAAAAGGTAGCCTCCCCCATTTTATACTTTTTAAGCAAATAATGAAATCAAAATAAACAACGGAACATTACATTGCAGTTATGAATGACGCTGTAGCGGAGTTTGATAATAAATGGGGTTTTCTGAAAGAATCTCTTATCTATGAAGGATACCGATTAACTTCGGTCTCATGATAATTGGTGCAAAATATAAAAACGTAAAGATCTTCGTAACAACAAGTGCGATATAAAGATGTAGTAATTTGTGCGATATGCAAATTGTGGTAATTAGTGCAACACATAACATACAATAAACTTCTACACTTCCACACCTCTTCACTTTAATGGCTTAATTCCTTACTACCACAGTTTAAAACAAGACAAAGTCTTTTGAAAGATAAACCGTAAAAATAGAACAGTTGGTGCATTCCTTTTTGATGACGTCTTCTGTGCTCTTCTAACCGGAGAAAGAGCCTGTAGATCTCAAAACAAATTCGTTCGTGGCTTCGCCAACCCCATCTAACGGTTAGTAACTAGCATTTAATGACAATTCGGTGAAAATAACGGAGCTACTTAGCTATAGCATTTGTCACGAATAGTAAAGGACAATTCGGACGTAATTCCGTAAAAATAACGGTCACAAGTCTTTATAATACTAGCCGGTACGATACTAATCATCAACTATTTAACAATTATCCCTCGAGCCCGAATGGGCTAGAAGCCAATTTGGCTACTAGCCCATGAGGGCAAGAGGGATAATTGTTTTAGTAAAATCATACTAGTTGGTCAAAAATCAGAAGTAAAAAATCTTTTTTTAAAGCTCTAAGATTAATTTTTTAATGTTTACGACAAAAATAATTGCGTGCAATCGCTACTCGTAGGCTATCACTAAAAGACTATGAGTAGCGTAGCCAATCAGGATGCAGCATTCATGATAGACCACTAGTATGATTTTACTAAATACTGATATTATCCTAGCGCCCGTGATTAAGCCATTTGATTACTTGTTAATTAACTAGTAGTTCTTACAAAGAATGGGAGCTGCCGGGCGACAAAAAGATTTTTGGTTTTCTTGTTGTTAGCTTTCAAAATTTGTTTGGTTTATGAAGGAGAGGAAATATGTGTAGGCTTTTTCAAGATCAGATAAAAACTCATATTTGTCTGTTACTAATAGAACAAAAACCACTTTCTAATGTCTTGATTCAGATAACAACTTTAAACATCAACAACTTTAATTAAATGGAACTCTTTCTACGTTTCACTGCAACATAATAGAGTTACAATCAGCACTACCGTAAATAATCTAATATACGCCCGGGGCGTTTAATAAATTTTAGCGGTTCTACGAGGGGCGATTAATAGATACGAGGCGTTTAATAGAGAGAGGCGTTTATTTCATTTCTATGAATTTATTGCAAAACAAAACAAAACAAAACTTAGACGTGTGGTTTGATTATGTATAGCTATAAATTATATATAGTTAAGTATGTAGTTTCTGAGCCCATCGACACCCAACTAATTAATGTAATGTATAAACAACGCTGTGTCATTCATAAATCAATGACAATGTCTTCATCGTCATCCTGGTCAACCATGTTGCTTTCTTCGGTTGCCTCTTCGATATCGGAGTGAGTTATGTCCTGAAAAGGGTTCGGAAGCTTAGGCTCATCCAGTACGGAAAGTTGTGCTAGCAAGCGTGTGATGAGGTTAAATGTGATTTGATATATTTTGATACTTGCTTTGTGTCATTGCTGTCATTTGATATATTTTGATACATGCTTTGTGTCATTGCTTAACAATAGTCACTGTCAATTGCATCCGAATTTCAAAGCTTGCAGCATGGCCAGGACAAACTACAACTTTGGTTTTTCCATGGCCTATCAAATGAAATTCAAGGCAGCAATACGCGGGCATCACGTGTACAAGGCGACGTGGACCCCTGTTCTGGACGAAATTTTAGTCTGCAAGAAAGACAACCGCGAAGAGGCGAAAGAATTCGATGTAAATGCAGTTGGTGTGTATTAAGTCCAAAAATTGACCGAAGGTGTTAATCAGAATTTGGCAGGGCATGCATGTACCTATTGAGCTATCAAGAGTGCTTGCTAGTTTTCTAGCCGCCTCAGAAACAAACTCTCTCATTGTTAAAGTTTGTGGAAAGCGAAAACGTAAAGTTGGTCTTGTTGTTCCCGGATGTTTTCAAGCTAGAACAAAGTGAAAGAAAGTTGCCGACATGTTGAACACAGAAATCAAAAGAATCAAAGAGCGATATCCGTACTTTGAACTGAAATCGAACAGGAGACCATAAGCAAGCCACAACCGCATAAGACAATGAATAAATAAATAATTAAATTCTTTTTAAGATGTTACTGTGTGTCACGCTTTCTTTAAGCCGGGGCGTTTATTAGAGAGAGGCGTCTAATACAAATTTACCCTTTAGGGGGGCTTTTATTAGATACGGGGCGTTTATTAGAGAGAGGCGTCTAATACAAACTTACCCTTTAGGAGGGGGCTTTTATTAGATACGAGGCGTTTATTTGATAGGGGGCGTTTGTTAGATCATTTATGGTATAAATGTTCACACTGTTGCAAAATTATCGGCAAATTGTTTATATTCAAAGTACCCCTATCAGGTACTAGTTTGTTTGAGAGAGCAAGTGGATACATGTCATCGCCATGGTGAAGAATCCGATGAACGATTGATTGTGTCCACGAGTGAACAGGAACACTTTGATTGCACAACAAAGAAGAAAGCGCCATAAAAGCACATTGCCTTCCTCTGGAAAGCTCGTTAAAGTTTTCAGATGCTTGATGAACGGTTCCTTGCAGCGAATTCGATGCATAATTCATACCTGATCAGCCTTCTGAAACCAACGTCGACAGTCATCGTCAACAGTCCATGTGCTCCTGCCTTCAGATATATCAAAGAAGCCGATTGGCTGTTCAAAAGATTCTCACGAAAAAGTTAATTGGATCCGAAGGTCGAACCAACCATATATGGAAACGAAAGCTAAGTCGTTTTTCTATGCCGCTAGAATATGACCGTTGACGTCGCTTCGCTCCGCCAGCATCAATATGCGTTCAAAGAAGAATCAGTATCAAACGTGCGTACTTGCGCACAAAATTCTCGAAAAATCCAGCTCTTTTTGCCGCAAGGTTTTCAACACATTTTGCCAGTTGTTTGTACTTGTTACATTGTTGTATAATTCTTTAAAAGCAATACTTAGCTCGTTTGTCAGGTTTTCTACGCTTTCAGTTCGTTTGCGATACTTGTTACAGTGTTCCATTTGTAGAATGGTTTTTTAAAATTTAATCAGCTCGAATGAGCTCGTTACTGCACTCGGTAAATCTGGCCGCCATTTTGTGTTTTTTACAACCAGTGCGATTACAAATGTAATTGCACTATGTAATTGCACTGTTTGGGATTAACAAAGAGGCTCTCGTCCAATGAGATTGCAGTAATTTTTGTATGCATATCAGTAGCACAAGAACAGTATAGTTTCTTTTATTCTGTTATCACTAATTTAGTTTCGTTTATGTCACTTTTACCGGCTAGTACATTTCATCCTGCATGTTATCATTCTAATGAAGCCTTCCACAAGAGAAGGCGAAACGTTTACTAAATATACTTTCAAATTTTAACGCGTGAAAACCGTAAAACGTTTTATAGATTTTGTCATGTTGTATCCATGCAAAAGCCTGAAGATAAGTATCCCAGAGTTGGTGGACTGTATGTAGAAAGTGAATTAAGGAGCGTTCTCAAGTATATCAAGCAAGGACCGTAATGTATTCCGACACTTGTTTAAATTTCCATTACATGATCCATAATAGCAGTGTTCAACTTGGCCTCATAGCAACGAACAACATAAAATCACTTGTAATTGCAGCAATAGTCCTGCGGTCTTCCTCCAAAAGAACAAATTAAACCCAGCATTTACATGTCTCAAAACCTTCTCAGCTGTGATACCACGGTAGGGATCTCAATAACAAGAGTTAGGCCGTTAGGTAGTTTTTAAAAGCACACAAATTGTGAAGACTATAACGGACATGATTCGGCATTCTTTCACTACGAACAGTCCCTATTTTTTTCTTTTAAGTTTTGTCCCAGGTGATCGGCAACTAATCTTTTAGCAAATCAGCGCCCGAAGAGTGTTTTCGTTATAGAAAAAGCCCATAAGACTCTGCGCATGCATGACCTATACGTATGACTTTAATTCCGCCATTTTGTGTTCGGTAATGAACTTCTTGATGAACTCTGAATTGAATAGTTTCTTTCGAGTTTCCTGTAATCTGTCTGCGTGGATTGGGGGGACTAGAGTAGTTCTAAAAAGACTTAATTACCAAACAACAATTGTGCAGGACTGACCGATTTGCAAAGGCGAGGTAAAACATACCAAACACACTCGTCGTCCAATAAACATTTCATTACTTCTTTTATCCTTGCATGTCTGCTCTTAGGCGACAACTTCCGTGGCAAAAATCTTTCGAGTGCTTCACTTGCGCAGAATTTTATTTATCTGACTTTTTGTCCTGTTACACTTTCCCCTCGACTACGATTTAAAAACTTTATATAATGGAAAAATAAAGAGTACGTTGTAGTTTTTGTACGATTTCTTGCATTTTTCATCGGCATGCAACATTTAAATTTACTGAAAAAAAGACCTCTTACAACCCAAAAAAGGGAAATCTCATCAATAGTAGTTTTATTAACACAAGGATTTTGCAGGATTGAAGCTTATCAATTGTCGCTTACAAAGGCTAAGATAAAGTCAAAATCGACTGACCGAGCTGCTATGTGTTTCTAGCACACATTTTTTTCGCACATCTTTCTATGAGTAGTTTTCCTACCACGTCGAAGAGTCCAGCTCTTCTCTCTCTCTGGTTATTCGAAAGCCGATTAACTTTTATCCAGGGTTAACTCTAAACAAAACCTACTGGTTGTCGTAGTAATTAACCCTGGATTAGGGTTCATCGTCTTTTGAACAACTGGGACTAAATCAAGATGGCGGACAAGTAACCACGCGAGAACCGGGGCTAGGACAAAAAGCCCAAGTCCTCTCGCGTTCGCCATCTTGATTTACCGGTTTCGACAAACTAAAGAGGAATAGTAGGGACTGACGGTGATGTACAGCATTCCCCTACATACATTGTTATAACTAGTTTGTAATGACATTGTTAACAGAACAGGGAACCAATGGGATCGCAAGTTAATTACAAAATAGTTTGTTGGTGTAGCGGAACGTACAGAAAGAAAACAAACTCGATGCATTTTCTTAGTTTGAAACAAGCTCATAATAAAACGCAACAAAAGTTTACCGCTTCCTGTTTTTTTCATAATTTTGTGGTTATTGCATTGGTGTAGCCATTATGTCGCCCCGTAAAACCACCAGAGGAAATTACTGAAATACAACAAAAGCCAGAAAACATTTTAGAATTTCGGTATATAGCTTTTTTAAAAAGCATCTTTCATTTGAAACAGGTGTTCACGAATGCGGAAGGCGGATATGCGGAAAAAGGAAACGCGGGATTAGAAAACGCAGACTAACACACTGTGAACCGCATACCGCCATCCGCAACCGCCTTTTACACAGATCTTAAATAATGTATCAGAAAGGGAAAACATGCATGCATGATTTTCCATCGTATTTCATTTATAACGTGAACACGTGAGAGCTTTAAAAAACACCAGACGAACGTACGCCCGAATGAAACAGCTGCTCGAATTGCGTCGCACAAACAATATCAGTGGTTCGAGTATTAAACTTGCAAACGGCTTTAAGAAGCAAAAAAACTGAAATATTTTGTCCTTAGGTAAGTACTGAAGTAGACTAGTCTTCACTGCACGTGCTAGACTTATGTGAAACAACTAATATGTAAAATAGTTAAGATAGTGAAGATGAAGTGACTGAAATGGTTTAATTTCGGTTCTTCATTTTTTTGCCAATTAATAAATAAACGCGAGGTATCCGCATTTCCGCAGCTGATCTAAGCGACTGCCAGTAAGGTTTATATTCGCCCTTTCGTGCGTTGTACGTCGAAGTTATAACTGAGTGAGCAACAATGACTGAAGCTAAGCGATTCAAACTCTAAAATGATTGCCAAACTTTGCTAAAAGGTATGTTAGGTATCCGAATGTGTTTTAACTTTTTGAAAATTGCTGAACACTGTTGACTTTCCGTGGGAGCCTGATTTGGATTTGGCCGCAAAATAAAGTCGTCTGTTCAACTTGTTGTACTTGGCCGAACAAATAAGGTATAACAAGTAAGGTCAAAAGGTATGCAAAAGTTCGTATTTTTCCACTCTAATAAAAGAGTTCTTTCAATCAATCGGCGCGTAATTCTAAAAACCGAGCGCACCTTCTACTCCCGGCATCGTAAAACCAAGCCTGATGCCCATGAATGGAAACTGTACTACCTAGAAAGCCAATGCTTTCCGTTTAACAGAATATGCTGACAAAGAAACTCCTTTTTTCTGGCGGAAATTTTAGTGCCTTTGACTTTGTGCAAATAAGCACTTTTGTTTTTTCCGCCACACGTGGTCTGGAAACAACTTCAAGAAAGTCGATTCATCAGTTTCACTGACCACATCCGTTATAATTGGTACGTCCGCACACGGGCGCTAAATAACGATCAGTGTATAGTTTTATTCATAGTGAGGCATACAAGTGACCGTTATTTTTACCGAATATAATTATGTGCGAATTGTCCTTTACTATTCGTGACGAACGCCATAGCTAGCTTACGTTACTTCACCGAATGTCATTTAATGCTAGTTACTAGTAACCGTTAGATTGCTTATATTTTTTAGTACTATAAGCGAGATCCGAGTCAATGACATGAAATATAAAACCGCCGACTAAGCGAAAATCATGTGACGGCTCATTGAGTAGCGTCTGTTGAGAATTTTCGAGGAACAACTGCGGTAAAATCTATTTGTGGGTCATGGATATCGTTTAATGGCGTTACTTCTGATCATGTTGCCATAACGCAGCGCACAGTTGGGAATGATTAGTTGAAAGAAACAGGACATGTCTGTGGAAAATCGTGCATATAAGTACATATTCAGATTCAGGAAAAATGGAGTAATACTAAAAATCTATGCTCCTCAGCACAGAGTATTTCCTGAAAGCAAGAGACTGACTTATGCTCGTTTTGGGAAATAACTTAAACAATTTTGACTATAAGATAACTTTTCGTCTGGTTAATTTTGAGCAGGCAGGTATCTGCTTTTTTGAGTCAGGCATAGCCCTAGATGCACAAGACTGAGTTGTCTTTGACTAAAGCTAACGAAGTGGATTCATCCAAGAACGGCGAATTTATATTAACTTTTTGTATTTGAGAAAAAAAAATCAATAAGAACACTGGGTGCCCAAAAATACGTAGAACAAATGAAGAACAAACTGAAGGTGACATCGAAATTGATTGAGAATAACTAATTATTTTACAATAACTTCCGTGAGTTTCGCGCGCTGATTGGTCGAATCAGCGTCACACAACAACAACATTGAATCTGCTGCCAGCTTCCAATTGTTTTTGCACTTGCAAAAACAGTTTTTTTTTTCTTAGAAACATGTGAGACGTAAAACTGACACACAAACCTTTAATCTATATCTGAGTAGAAAAGAAAATGAACCTGGTAATAAAGTTACTGGAGAACTTGAAGAAAAAAAAAAGACGCGGTTTGCTGCCGTCGACGACACTGAGCTCGGCGAACTTAATTTTGCTGCAAGCCCAAGCAAAAAAATACAAAGTACTCAACTAAATGGGCGGTTTAAATTGTTGAAGGTAATAAACTATTGGAATTACCTGAGTTCTAATATTATTCAGACACATCAAACGCGAGGAATCTTTGAAGAATAGTATTCATTAGTCAAGAAATTCGTACACAAATTTTGAAAACAATGCTTTTCAGAGCAAACTACGTACCTTACAAAATCTTAAATTTGTTAAGCTTAAATATTTATCCGACTTCT
Organism: Hydrozoanthus tunicans; assembly: GCA_026413305.1. Lineage (NCBI taxonomy): Eukaryota > Metazoa > Cnidaria > Anthozoa > Zoantharia > Hydrozoanthidae > Hydrozoanthus > Hydrozoanthus tunicans. Next base: position 27,638 of record JAOBAT010002905.1, read on the forward strand.
TTCTACTTTTTGTATGAAGAGTGGAGAAAAGAGCGAGAAATTAAAAACAGTCTCTCAGAAAATTATGACAAAAGAACTGTTAAAAACACATCTATTACTAATTTTAGTCGGCGGAGTGTACACAGGCTTGATTTCAATGGCTCTTTGAACAGTCTCTGCAACAAGATTTCATCAAGCATGCTGAACTGAACTCAAACAACTCTTTACAATAGCTACTTCAGAAACACATTTTTTATTCAATGGCGCATATTATGACCAAATTGATGGGGTAGCTATGGGTTCACCCCTTGCACCTGTTCTTGCGAACTAATCTCGTACCCAGATCTTCTCAACCCTTGAGACTCTCGGGAGGGAAAACATCTGGTAAAGTCCAAACAGTTGGACAATCTGATTGGTTAATAAAAATAGCTGAACCCCAGTGCCCCAAAGTTTTTTTTGCGCGCGGTTTTTGAAATGTTTTTGTTTGACAATATCTAATATAAACAATGTCGGGCTGTGTTGAACAAAACAAAAATTTGCTCGACTTGTGTAGACTTTGCGCGAAAAAACCGCAACAACGTTTTCTGGTATTTTCCATATCTGGTAAGGCTGTTTGTCTTCAGCGACTGATTAGCAAATTTGCAAAGGTAGATACAAGAAGAGGGTGGTCTTCCGCAACATGTTTGCCGAAATTGTTACAGTCAATGTTGAACATCATGGATATGATTGGAGGGCACTTTGCCGATGGTCTTATTCACAATATTAGAGCCAAAAAGAAACGCTTAGTTAATGGGGACAATATAAATACCAAGACATGTGTAAAGGACAAGCGAATGGACCACCACAAGATGCACAACTGGTTCATGACTATGGCAGTATTTGAAAGAGTAGACTCCTCTTACCTTGACAACACGACACCTCTTGGAAACCTGGCTACTTTTGAAAACGAAAACTACCTAGCTATTGAGTGAGCATGAAATCGAAGTTTTGAAGGGCAACTTAAAAGTAATTGTCTGTAGAGTTTTTCTTTCCGTGACCAAGTTGCCTCAAGTTCTTGGAGGGGGTTTGTCCTAACCATATTCCGCATCCTTTCAGTCAAGAAATGGCACAGAAGTCAGAGATATTTACCCAGCCCATTCATTTCAAAGATGAAAAGAAACTAGCAGACATGGTGGACATATTATGCGAAATAGAAAACCGATTTGAAGAAGTATTTACAAAAGTCAGTGGCGGTGAAACTGAAACTGGTATTCCATGTGACTTTCAGTGTCTCTTCAGTGGTGATCAGCTAACAAGAGTTAGAGCAACATCAGCCAGGAGCCTTCGTGCTGGTTGTCATAACCAGAAAGACAGATTGGAACTCACTCAGTCAGATGTTATTGAGCTATGGCATCTTAAACAATCATTTCTTATGGTCAGTACAATTTTCCTATTAAAATTAATTTTAGTCCAGGCTTGATCCATTCAGATTTACATAACTTTTTGTCAGTTTTTTTTTTTCAAAATTAACACAATCATTGCTTATCAGAGCTGACATTCAACCAAGTTCTTAACACCTCTACATGGTACTGGAACTTATTATAACTTATTAACCCTTAAATTAATGGTCAGGATTTCAAAAAGGTTATTGAAGAATTTTCCAATTCCATTCCCAAAAATATGTACTTGTGTTTTACTCCAACTTTATAAGGGACCATTCACTTATTATGGGTAGGGGGGGGGGGAAGTGGTTTCAGGGGGTACATCTGAAAAGTTTCAAGCTAAAAATGTTGTTTTGTATATAAAGCTTAAGTGAAAGACCTAATAATAATAATAATAATAATGATAATAATAATAATAATAGATCTTTATTGTATAAAACACACCCACAGACAATCGTCCAAGTTTACAATACAGTAGTTAATACAAAATATATTATATAAATATATTACATTATAATTATTATTTACCTAATGCTCGCTTGAACCTTGAATCTTTCAGTTCGACCCTTGGGTAGTATAAAATTGTGCCCCCTGAATGTACCCTATGTACAAAGTATTGTCTTGATTGATAGTTTTGCAAAACAAACTGATTATGCCCATAAAGATGCTGGGAACATCAGTTTTTGCAATTTGCAATAGGACACAACCCTTCTCGACTCTCGTTTTGGCGAGAGACTTGACCTTTTAAGAGCTAATGTAGTGTGTGTATGTGTGCAGGGGGGGAATCAATACACCCCTCAACGGGGATGATTTTGTGTGTCAGCAAAGTTTGATTGACGTATAATTTGAATTTATTTTTAAATTGTTGCAGTTTATTAATGACAGCATGATGAATAAGGCCTCAGTCAGAGAAGTGGGAACACTCAAGTACTTCAGAGAGCGAATAATGAGATACAATGTGCACCCTAACATCAAGAAGGATATTGATGCCTTTCAGGATTTTTTTCTCTCAGTTGGTAAAGCATACATAATGGAAGCTTTTCTTGAATTCTTTGGCATGCATTCCATTCAGGACAGGCCTAAAGTTCACATTCCCAGGCCCGGATTATCAAAGATTGAAGAGAAAGCCTATTTGGATGATGTTTTTGGAGAGTTTGTTGACAAGTTTGTTCTCCAGACAGAAATTGCCAACTTGCAAACTGAGCCCCAAGACCGGGTATTTAACTATGAACTTTGTATTATTGAATTTGTAGTCCTTCTTATGCAAATGATTGACACTGTTCGAGAAGGAGATGGACAGCGGTTAATATTAAATATGAAGTACTTTTTGCTCATGTTCCGTGCAAAGAGTACTTACTCTAAGTATGCCCTTGAAGTAATGAGATTCATTACACAAGTTAAATGTACACTTACTGCACAGCTTTCCCAGCGAGTATTGTATGGCCAGTTCTCAAACACAAAAAAAGAAGTTTGTGAGCTAAAAGCAATTTGGCCTCAAGACACTCCCTGAAGACAGCTCCAAAGATAAGCGAAAAAACATTTTTGAAAAACTTTTTCTAAAAAAATTTGGTTTGTACGAACTCGCAATAATTTCACATTTATCTGATTACATTATTAAATTAGTTATAATAATCCTAATGGGTACATAAATAGAAATCTGGTTTCAATAAATAGTTTTAATCAAAGGATAACATCCAGTAAGCCATAAGACACTAGTTGGAGAATGAATCTTGTACCTTCTTTTATTCCTTGGATGATTTTGAAAATATCACCTGCTTGATCATCCCTCCATAATGGTATATTTTTCTTTACAGCTTCGAGTGATTCCAACATCTCAACTTTGCCACAAACAAGGTCAATAATGTCACTAGTAAAACCAACTGCTTTTCCTTGACCAAATTTAGTAGTTTTCCAAGAGTTTATACTCCCACAGTTTCTGCCGCAGCTTTACAATTTGAATTGATGAAAACTGTTTAGCACTCACATGGTTACTAGGTTCATCATCATCTAAATGTGGCACAAACTGTTTCAAGTGTGCCGAGGCAGTGTTACAAATTTCACATTTGCACCTTTTAAAGCAAACATCACAACAAGTATGCCCAGGAGGGTCTGATTTGGGTTTTGAAAAACCAAAGTAACTAAGAATTATTTCACATCTGAATTTTAAATTACTATTGAGGCAGTACTCTCTCATAATGTCACTCATTCCCTCTTTGTTTTTCGCAATGTCACTGTTGTTATAATATAGTGTTGCCTTTGCAGGTTTACCCCTCCGCCCTGCCCTACCAGACTCTCGTTGATATAGTGTTCCATTCTTCTTGGGACTCCAAAGTGAATCACCCTTTCAATGCTTGGGGCATCAATACCCATACCAAATGCTATGGTTACCAAATGCACATGCTGAGTAGGGTCGAATTGAACTATGTTTGATAAAATTTCTTCCTTCATTTCCTTGCTTTGTGGTGAGTGAAACTGCGCAAATAAACGATGTGCCGGTTGCACTTTTGAACCTGAGGGAAAGTACTGCTCATCACCTAGTTTCTGTTGCAAATAAATAAATCCATATCCACACAGTTCCAATGAAGTATAAATTACTGTTGATGGGTAGTCTTTTTTCTGCATTTTTAAGTCATTTCCTATTTTGTCTAGCAGCCTCTCAAATTGGTCTACATTTGACTCTCTGTTTGAAGATGGTCTTTGAAAGACTTCATAAAATATATTTGTGCGATCTGGATTCTCAACAATGATGACAGGAGTTTTCATGCCAAATTTTGAGACAATTATTTCCTGATATGCTTTAGGGGCAGTGGCTGTCATTGCTAAAAAGAGTCGAGTTGGAAAAACTGATCCAAGGCAAGATAGATTTCTATATTCCGGCCTGAAGTCATGACCCCTGCCAGAATAAAAGTGGCAGATTTAATTATGGGGCATGCCTACACTGTTGTTATCTTAAGAAAAGTTAGTCTGCACATTGTCTTTATGAATCTACTGGGAACAAGATACCACTTAAGGAAGAAAATTCATCCAAAAAATAAAATGTTTATTTCAACACTGTGTTGAGCTGTTAAATATTAATTATTTCAGTTTTTCTTTTCAATTGATCATTTTATAAACAAATAGCCCAAGTTTAATGTAGCTTGTAACTGTTGAAAGGGCTCTGAGAGCCAACTCATTCACTTATTTCAATAATAACAATCAGTCCTACATTCCTTTTTAAAATCACAATGCTGATGCGCGTTGTGCATTAATTGTGTCACGCAACCTTGAAATTTAGTGTCAAACAACCTTCAAAATATTTAACTATAACAAAGTTTCAGCTAGATTTTAATTCGTGATAAATAAGAAATCGGATAAAGCTGAACTAAAATCTGTGCAGTTAAATTGTTATGCAATAACAAAAGTAAACAACTTCGAAGCGTCTTTTGACATCTTCGCAACCTTTGTGCTCGCACCTTATTGTTTGTTGTTGTTTGAAAATCGAAATGAAAATCGCTATATAATTAAAACAACGTTTAAACTAAATTTGTGCTGTTTATTTTTGTCTCTGGAGAAAAGAAACGATGAAATAAATGAAAACAACAAAACAATTACGCTGTGTGGTTTCACATTTTTTCAAGACATGACTGTAAGATCTAGTAAGGGAGTTTCTCTTTTGCCAAGCGCGTAGTTCAAAGCCTCCGTAAACACTTTCTTTCTACTTTCCGCCATTTTTTCCCTTCATATCTTGGACATGCGCAGTTCGCAATGTGTCAGGTTGATCATTTCACAACCAGTCATCACTAAGGTTTATCGCAAAAATACCTTCACTGGCTTATTAACTAATTCCTTCAGTTTCACATCCTTTTCACATCCTTTTCATACAAACCGGCTAGGACTCATAAGAACCCTCGTTGATAGAACGTTTAAGATCAATAACACTTGACGCGGCCGGTTCATCTAGATGTTAAGAAACTCACTGCCATACTCAACAGGAACTCCTACCCCACCAATTTAATCGACAGTACCATCAAGCAGTATTTAAACAAAACTATTACAAAACGTCAAAATTCTGATACCACTACGGATCATGTTTCTACTAGTTATTTCAAACTTCTGTACAGTGGTGTTTTTTGTACTATAATTAGTAAACGTATTCAGCGCCTTAGCAAATCCTATTGTAATGATTTAATTGTCAAAATCGCTTTCAGCTCTTTTAAAATTGGCTCTTGGCTTAGTTTGAAAGACCCTATCCCTTGTGGTCTACGCTCAC
>JAOBAT010002917.1:0-10854 GCA_026413305.1 Hydrozoanthus tunicans
ACTGGCCTTGACGTCATTACACTGCATGTATGCATTTTTCACTTTTGAATATGGTCAGTCATCTAAAGTTTTTAAAAAGTCCAAGAAAGACTGTTAACACGCCTAAAATTGTTTTGAATGGTGACAAACTGCGACAATAAGCTATTACAAATTGCAACAATGAGCTATTGCAAATTGCGACAGGTATTACAAACTACAACGCAGTGCTCGTTTTAAAACTGTTCATTTTTGCTCCCAATTATTATAAAAGTTATACTGGCAAAACTGACAAATTATACCTTTCTTACATTTTACTACACTTTAAATTCATCCGCAATCTAAACTTGGCCTACAACGGTTGGCCACTTAAGGGTATGCACAAACCCTCTTTACTATTCTTGCTGCGCGCAACTACTCCCAACAAAGTTTTGCAATACTCTGTTGCTGGACGTACTGGAGAAGTAGACTGAAATACCATTAACAACTGATGACGAGTAGCTAGTTTTAAACTCAGGAGGAGTTACTGCGGGGTGAAAAGTGAAGGATGAGCGGCGGAATGGCCACTAGACCAGTATACCCTGAAAATTAGTTGTCAAAATTTGTGGCTGAGAGATTGTTGCGTTTCGTAAAAATTTTTTCAAAGCTCAGTGTGTGAGATTTTCTGTTCAATTTAAAAATTCAGTTATTAACCGAAAAAAACCCAACCTTTTTAGGAGGTATGTATACAAGGCGATGTGTAAGTGTTTTCTGGTGGCAAAACAGACAAAAACGGCAACAAAAAGGGCAAACAACTATATTTTTGACGACTTTACTTAAATTGTTCTAATTTCACTGAGCGGTTTTCAGTAAAGAAAAACAAAATAACACAAGGAATGGAAAATGAAATGCCATGTGCACATTGTAGGACTGAATTTAATAACAGTAGACAATTGCTATACCATAAAAACTTTTCTAGTTATCAAGCAACGGCCTGAGCTTGTTGTTAAATTGTTCTCAAATTTTGGCATGTTCGGAGCCTCGTTATTCTTATAAAACTGTTTTTATAAAAAACGTGTATTCTCAAGCCAGTAAATTCTTATTTGTTAATGTTTTCGATGTTTAACGGTGATAAACTACGATTGTATTCTTTAATCAAACTGAAGTACGTGACTCAAAACCACAGGTACCGCCGTCGAATTTGATGCGGTAGTCTCGGTTTCGCTAAATACAACTAGCCTGCGAATCTAGCCGCCATTCATTGCTCCAATTTGCGAGAAACACATTCGGAATATTCAGGCTAGAGTACTAGCTATAGAGTACAACTGGAGTTTTTAAAAAAAGCTTTAATATAATGATTTATCAAAGAGCGCTTTCCTCTCGCAAACCGCGGTATCGTATATCACTCGAAAAACAAAAAAAGAACGCAGTTGGGGGGTAAGTTACTCAGTTAATTTAAATTTTCAAAAGACTCGGACAAAATCCGATTCAATCCGACTATTAAATATTCTGGAAGAGTTTGGACTTTATCAATCGATACCCAGCTATTAACTCAGAACATGGTCTGTTTTATTTAGTTGGTTTAGTGAGCAGGCAAACTGAGTTGACATCCTTAGCTGTGAATTTTAACACCTATGGTCTATTGCTTCGGATGCACTCAGCGGGAGCGAAACCGAAAGTATGTTAGGATTTCAGGGGAAAAAACCCTAAAATTCTTAAAGGAACTTACAGTCAGACCCCGCTGCATCTCGTCATGATTACACACTATAAGGTCGATTGCCGGCCATGCAGTTGAAAAGTTGAGTTTAAAACTTCAGAAGAGTGGTTACAATACATACAATAATCAGATAGAATTCAATCTTATCATTCTTTGTTTTGAAAAACAATAAAACTTGGTAGAAGTTAAATAAATTGGTTAAATAAAGGACAAAAACTGTTCCCTCATGAAAGAAAAACTGGCACTCGAACTCAAATGCTATTGTAACTGAAAGGGGCCTTAAATTTTTTAGGTGACATATTTATTTGTTAATGAAAGATTTCTTTTGTTTTTACTGCAGGAATTGTTGCAGTGCATGGTAAGATATAGTTATTTGGTGTATATTTAGGTATTTAGAAACATTTGTTAACAAGTTTCGCAAGAGTATAATTGATGATTAAAACGAAGCCAGGTCAATTAAGAGTGCATATGAAGAGAAAAATGCTGTCACGTTAGTGAATAGATTTGCTAAATTAGGAACAGCAGTGAAAATAAAAATTATATAAAACTTTTCTTTTTAAAATTGTCAAGTTTCAACGTTAACTTTTTGAGGCCAAAGTTGGGTTGCTGATTATCACTCCAAGTTTGTCTCAAATTTATCCCAAGATTATGGATTTACAGCACATTTCGAAAAAATATAAACTTGACGGAACCACTAGACTAATGGACGTCATCAGTTTAAGACCGAACAGACCAAATGCTAATCTATCAACTACCTTTATAGACTTTCACAAAAATTTTCAATGCTATTCCTCATTTAGCAGTGAGGTTTATCCACAGAGGTAATACATTTTTTCACTTCAAATGGAGTTTAAAGTAATGCATGTAAATTAAAGATAAACAATGTTTTACTAGTAGAAAATCTGTTGTAATTGTAGAAGTGCTAACTGTTACTAGTTCAGCTTCGTCGATTTAAAAGGTAAACGCTAAATAAACTGAACAACCCATATATAGTTGTTATTATAAAATTATTGTTGCTATAATTATTATATTTATTGGTATTATTATTATTATTATTGTTATTGTCATTATTGTTTATATCATTATTGACTAGCATTTTGTTTTTATGAAACCTACACGCTTTTTTTATAAGAACAACTTTATAAGAACGAAGCTTAGGTTGGCCAAATTTAAAAACAATTGAAGAACAAACTGAGGCTCGGGGCTCGATTGAGTAATTTTTTTTTAACTTTACAAAAAATGATTTACACTTTTTTTTTCCTTTTAATCTTTATCATTGCTTCAAATTAAACACTACCCTGAAGGTTGCTCCTTACAATCGTTGTAAAAATGCATATACCATACTATATCTTCATAGGGAAATGGGCAAGGCTTTTGTAGTACAAGAATGATCAACGCAAAATAACATAGAACTTTTTTTTTTCTATTTAAACCACACATAGAATTAAGAAATCAATAGGCTCTATAAGCTATGTCATCCGATTTCACTGGTCTTCTGACATATTTGCCTGTCTTTAAAGCGAGATGAATAAGATCAGGATCATCTATTAAACTTTTTTTAGACTGAAGAGATTATTAATAACGCCTGTACTTTTAATGTTGCTCTCTGATTCATAATTCATAGACCACAATGAATAATTTCGTCTATAAATAATAGCAATTTCTTGCTATATTAGAACCAAATGCTTATAATATACAAAACAATGACGTTTGCAGTCAATGAATCATGGAGCTTATGCATTACGCATCACGCCAAGCTACATTTATTAAAAAATTGTACCACCGGCAAACAAAACTTTTATTTGTCTGCACGACATAACAGATCGTTTGATTCCAGTGTACGCTGGAATGAAAACAAAACACTGCTGAACAAAATAATAAACGTTTGTACAAACAATTTAGATTACTGTGAGGGGCGGGATGGACCGGAACCGGAAGAGACATTTTAGTATGTATTTTTGGTGTGCTCATCCGAACAAAACCATTCACGAACGTCTACCAGACTGTTTGAGGGAAGTAAGAAATACATTCCAGTTTGAAACTACAAATTTTGTAGGCTGTTTACATTCATTTCGGGGCGGACTGCTTTAAACCGTTCTTACTTTTGTGGATTATTTTGTTTACACGGGAGCAACCTGAGACTTGTATTCCCCATAAGTTATTTGCATTTCATCGTGACAAAAACCACGATTAGCACTGGAGTCTGAAGGCGTTGTTTACTTGACCTGAAAAGGCCCTTAGCAGCAGGAAAGTATTACAGACTCTAGAATAGTTCCACTCGACACCGACGAACACGAGCAATCCAACAAACATTCTACTGTACAGTTCGGATCGAAGGTCAATCGGATGCACATTGTACAAAAATAGTTAATTAATCATCAAAATGTCCCACCAAATTTCCCTCCCTCCTCTCAGTTTCTTCATTTCTTCTTGTTCTGTAGTCCTGCAAACTAAACCCTCCGCTCTATTTTGGAAGTTCCTAAACTTGCGAAGTTCAAGTTTTCGATTGGAGCTTTAATGTTCTTTATTGAACGATGGCTATGATTAACTCAGATGTAAACAGATTAATAGTTACTCGCCACCATGATACATAACTCTCTTTTCTCTGCTGCCCGGCCTGGTACACAGGCCTGCAATAATACTACATCCCAACCAACCTTTAATAATTCAGAGTTTAGTAACAACTGTCAAGAACAACACAAGTGCGGTGCACCTAACCCAATACACAGTCTAGTAATAACATAATCATGGTCTATCTTCGTCTTTGGATTTATCGCTGATCGCCGTAACTCCTCCATCTGTTGGCCTTCTTCCTCAAGTGGTGTCACCGGTACCTCTCTACTCCCAGGGTTTGGGTTTCTCTCTTCCGATGGACCAATCAGTTGAGGTGCAGGCCCTTGTTGTTCCAACCACTGTTCAGCCTCATACTGTCTTGGTGTGTCACGGCGTGGGGGAACCTTCCTAAGAAACTTCGCATTCCGAATCACTCGCTTTCCTGTCTCCACCTGTACTAGTTCAAAAGTGTCACTTCCTCTCAGCTTCAGGATAACAATCTTATCCCCACTAAAGTTAGGGGTTAACTTCCCTTTGTTAAAGTTTGCAAGAAAAACAATGTCACCGACTACAAAATCATGCGGCTCAGCTCTACTTTCCTGTCCGCATAGTTGCGTAATTGTATATTGGTATTGCTCATATCTCTGTTCCGACATGTTTCCTCCTGCAGTCTCCGACACTACAGGTAGCTTTGTAACAATTTCTCCATTTAGCATGACCCTTGCAGGGATCAGCTTAGTCCCAGCATGGAGTGTTGATCTGTATACTTGTAGTACCTCTGGTAACACATCTGTCCATGTAAACCCATCAATCTCAGCTGCTCGGATGCTGTGTTCTAAGTATCTGTGAAATCTCTCAACTTGACGACCATTTGCCTGAGGAAAGTACGAGTACGTTTTACTATGTTGAGTTCCATTTGCTCGAAGGAAACTTTCAAATTCCTCTGTGACCAGCTGAGGTCCGTTGTCGTTGACTAACACTTTGGGGTTCCCAAACCGTGCGAAGATCTCATTGAGGGCAGAGATCATCTTTTGACTTTTCATACTTTTAAGGGTCACTGCCTCCGGCGCCCATTTGCTTCTGTAGTCTTCCAGGGTAAGGATGTAAACTTGCCCTTGAAACGGGTCAGCAAGGTCAATTGCCAATTTGTCCCAACAATGTTCAGGTAAGGGTGTTAGATTGCATGGTGTATCTCGTCGGAGTGGTTGCAGTCTCACGCAAGTCTCACAATTACGATAGAATTCTTCAACATCAGAGTCCATTCCAGGCCAAAACAAACTTGCTCGTAGACGCTGATCGAGCGGACGATACGTTGGTGTGCCTCATGTGCTAGCCTCAAGGCCTTCTTCTCTCAGCTGAGCTGGTACAACAATACGGCGTCCAAGCCGAAGCAGGCCTTGTACAATCGATAGTTCATCCTTCAAGTGTTTCCATTGTCTTACGCTTTCATCTGCGTTTCTCCACCCGTCATTGATGGCAGTCACTAACTTTTGGACTTCTTCATCTTGCTTCCCTATCTGACGTATTACCTCAACGTTCAGACGTGTGTTACCGTTCTTGACAAAGTGTGTGTGTTCTTCAACAAAGTTGACGTCAGTTGCTGGTGCGGTCCCTGGTAATCAAAACAACCCATCTGCAATGTTTCCCTCGCCAGAAGTCGTATTCTTGAGCTCGCAAGGCAATTCTCTCCAGTCGGATAGACTGTGTAGATTTAGTAAACACACTCAGCAAGGGCTTATGGTCAACTGATACTGTAACGTTACGACCATAGATATACTATGCACCTTCTGCAGTCCGTACAGTACAGCTAAGGCTTCTTGCCCGATCTGAGCTTATCTCTTCTCAATATCTGTTAAACTTCGAGATGCATATGCAACTGGGCGCATTTGATCCTTTACCCTTTGGAGTAGCACACATCCCAGCCCACATGGGCTAGCATCAACGATCAGCTTGGTTTCTGCTTCCGTGCTACAATGAGCTAAACATGGTGCTTTCGACAGCAGTACCTTGATTTCCTCATAGGCTTGCTTCTCTGCTGCTGTCCATTTCCAATGTAATTCCAGGGCAATAACTGTCGCCAGAAACGGCACATATTGTGTCAAATCTGTGATGCTGCCCAGAAATGAGCGTAATTGGGCGTGGTCCTATGGCACGTGTGCCTCTACAATCGCCTTTACTTTCTCTGGGTCTGGCCTATCTCCGTTAGCTGAAATGATGTGTCAAAGGAATTTCAGTTCAGACACACCCATGACATATTGATTAGTTTCTTTACAATCAGCCTGAGCCCCGTTGCTCGGACTGTCTTCAACAAGGCACGTAAATTTTTCCAGTGCTCTTCTGGAGTCGACCCGGACACGATCACGTAATTAAAGTAGTTGAGTACGCCAGTCAAACCCTTGCACACAATACTCATCACTCTTTGGTATGCCTCTGGGGCTGACGCTAATCCGAACGGCATTCTCTTGAAGCGATATACTTTTCCCACTGCCATGAAGGAAGTAATCTCTCTTGACTCTTCTGATAAGCGTGTCTGCCAATATGCTTTCTTTATATCAAGGGTTGAGAACATAGTTGTTCCACTAAGTTGACGTAGCAGATCTTGCATCCAGGGAATTGGAAACCTTTCTCGTATGACAGCCTTATTTACCTCTCTGAGATCAACACATACTCTCAGCTCGCCACTCTCTTTATATACAATGAATATGAACAGGTGATACCCATGAAGCTCCGGTCGCTTTCTCGATCACACCTTCGCGTATCATTCTCTAAATTTCTTCTTTCAATCTAGATTCTACAGGGGCTGGTGTTGGTCACTGTCTTTGGACCTTTGGTGGTACTTTCTGGTTTACGTTAATGTCATATTCATAGTCACTGAATACTCCTAGCTCTTCCTGAAAAATATCTTTATACTCTTTTAAAATAGACTCCCTCTCCTCTGATAGGCCCTCCCAGACAGCATGGATTTTAACTACGTTAAGGGCCTGTATTGCACTCCTTCCAAGCAATTGTGATCCATCCACATCAATCACAAACACTGGTTCCACTAGCTTCTTGTTCTTACATTACAAGTTTGCGGCAAATGTGCCCAGACACTTAAGTTCTCCCCTCTAAACTCAGAAACTTTCAAACCATTGTTTTGGGATAAGCGTTCTAGCACAACCACTGTCAATGGTCATTTCTATTTGCTTACTATTAATTCAAACACCAATAGTAAAGTCTTCCCCCCCCCCTTCCTGACTAGCAAAGTAAATACATTCATGAGAGTACACATCTGTGTCTTGTTTCTGTAAGGCCTTCACTTTCTGCTTCTCTCTCCCAGCAATACCTGATTTAGAACACTTAGCATAGTGTCCAACCTTTTCGCATTTTCTACATTCAGCCTGTTTCGCACGAAATTTGTCATCATTCGCCAGATGATCATTCCTTCCACATCTAAAGCAGTTCATTGCTTTGGTTTTGGGTACTACAGGCGATTTATCAACTTTATTGATCTGATTCACATCAAATTTTTCCTGACAACGTTTGGGTTTCTCTCCTTCAAGTAATAATGTATCCTTCTTTGCATGCTCGATCGCCCTTCCGAGAGTTTGGGTTTTTTCTACTGTTGAGGTATCCCCCTGTTGGAGTAGTTTTTCTCTTAAACATCAACCCAGGCATTTCTCAATCACTTGACCCAGAATGTTTTCTTCAACAGCTTCACCGAAGTCAAAAAGAGACTAAGAACTCGTAATTCTGCAACAAATGTATCCAGCGTTTCATTCTGATCCTAAACTTGTATCTTTCAGTCCACTTGTTTTTCTTAGGCTGGCAATAAGAAGTCAGCGCCGTTTTCACATCTTCAAACTTTTCTATGCTTCCGGGCAATCCCGACAGTAAACGTTGCACTGCCGGCGATGCTAAATGTAGTAACGTCGCCTTTTGTACAACATCTTCCTCTTTATCAAGCTTCGTAGCGGTCCTGTAATTTTCAAAAGCTTGAAACCAGTTCCGCCATTCATCAGCCAAATTCGTCCCTTCTAAATTGACCGGTGGTAACGACAACTTCCCGATATTTATCTCCAACTCTCCAAGCAATTTTTTTTTACCCTCTTCGCCAATTGTAATGTTTTTTATTGAACGATGGCTATGATTAACTCAGTTTCTCGCCGCCATGATACATAACTCTCTTTTCTCTGCAACCTGGCCTGGTACGCAGGCCTCCCACAATATAACAGGAGCTAATGTACGCAACGGAATTGGACATCGTTTGTCAACCTTAGCAAAATGTTTTTGTTTGACAATAATATTAAGCCTGCTGTTTAGCTTGTCATTATGTATGCGTTTTGTACGTAAAATGGAAGGCAAAGAATCAAATCCTGTACCTCAGGCTGAGCACGTTAAACACTTCTTGATCCCCCTAGCAAATGAAAGGAAGAACTTTTTCGGTAACAAACGCATTTATATCATCAGGCCATAACGTTTAACTCTAAGAAAAAAAATAAGAAAAAATCAAAGATAATATTAAGCTTTCAAACAATGCATAAAATTTCAAATTTGAATGAGCTTTCGAATGCATTTGCAATCATTATCAGTTATGGTTTCCTCAGGTGGAGTCGAGGCTACCAAGCAATAATAACAATATTAGAAGTTCGTTGTAGGAAAATAATTCTTAGAATGATTTACCTCGATGAAGTTTAATTCTAAGAAAAAAAACTAAAAAAGCTCATAGGTATTTTTAAGCTTTCAATTAATTGATAAAGTTTCAATTTGAATGAGCTTTCAAATGCATTTGCAATCAATTGGTTCAATAATATTATCGAATCAGTATATTAGTAACATTTATTGTCTTTCGAATGCATTTGCAATCAGTTCATTCAATTTTGAAGGAAACAATACAATAATATTATGTTGGAAGAAAGGAAATAAACACAAAGATCTCATTTTCGTTTACAGGTAGTAATAACCTTGCTCTCAAAAGGCCTGCAATCCAGTCCTCTACTAGCCACTCTGCCCCGGCAACCCGGGCCACCGATGGTAACACTAACGGGATGTGGAATGGCAACTCTTGTACTCACACCCATTCTTCCTCGAAACCTTGGTGGCGCGTAGACTTGGGAGAAAGCCTCACTGTTGCAAGAGTTCACATCTTTAACCGTAAGGATTGTTGTACTGAACGACTGAAAAACTTCGACATTCGTGTCGGTGAGTTTTCCATTAGTGCATTTTCAAATAATTTTAAAAATCTTAAGGAGTATCAATATCAATTTTAAATGTAATTTTGTTTGGTTTAATTTATTCAGCTAGCTTTGGGAGACCTCGCCTAATTTTTACATAACCAAGCCATGAAAAGCCTCTGTTAATACTTTGATATGTAGGAGACCGACGTACAAATATCAGAGATAACAATTTTTATCTACTTTTTAAGGTGACAGTACCTCCTACAGTTCAAATCCGCTTTGTCGATCGGGCCTGGATTTTTCCAGTTCCGTGTCCGGTGAAGTTGCTTGTGATTCACCACTGAATGGAAGATATGTCAGTGTCCATCTTCGAGGCAATGGTGTTCTTACTTTGTGTGAGGTTGAAGTGTACTCCAACGTAGGTAGGTAGAAGTTAAATAAATTAGTTAAATAAAGGACAAAAACTGTTCCCTTAAGAAACAAAAATTGGCACTCAAACTCAAATGTTATTGTAACTGAAAGGTTCCCTGATTTTTTTAGATGACTTATTTATTTTGTTAATGAAAGATTCTTTTGTTTTTGCTGCAGGAAATCTTCCAGAGATAGATATAGATATTTGGTGTATATTTGTGTATTTAGAAACATTTGTTAACAAGTTCGTTTTCGCAAAAAGTATCATTGAGGATGAAAACGAAGCTAGGTCACTTAAGAGTGCATATGAAGAGAAAAATGCTGTTACGTTAGTGGATAGATTTGCTAAATGAGAAACAGCAGTGAAAAAAAAGGTTGTCTAAAACTTTCTTTTTAAATTGTCAAGTTTCATTTTTTATTTAAATCTGCTGCCAAACAGTGTATTTAGGCAAAAGTTGGGCTGCTGATTATCACTCCAAGTTTGTCTCAAATTTATCCCAAGATTATGGATTTACAGCACATTTCGAAACTGAATATAAACTTGGCGGAACCACTTGACTAATGGACGTAATATAATCAGTTTAAGACTGATTAAATCAAATGCTAATCTATCAACTACCTTTATAGATTTTCACAAAATTTTTTACTGCTATTCCTCATTTAGCAGTGAGGTTATTGACAGAGGTAATAAAATTTGTCACTCCAAATGGAGTTTAAAGTAATGCTTGTACATTAAAGATAAATGTTTTACTAGTAGAAAATCTGTTGTAATTGTAGAAGCGTTAACTATTACTAGTTCAGCTTCGTCGATTTAAAAGGTAAACGCTAAACAAACTGAACATCCCTATTATACTTGATATTATAAAGTTATTGTTGTTGTAATTATTACTATTATTATTATTGTTGTTGATGTTACTGTTATATCATTATCGACTAACATTTTGTTTTTATGAAACCTATATAATAATAATAATAATAATAATAGTAATAATGGCTTTAATGAACATTCCAACAAAGTTGGCTCTTCTATGTTACATATCCTAATATATATAAGTACAATTA